>JACCGJ010014219.1:0-52885 GCA_013407085.1 Atriophallophorus winterbourni
TTAATTATTCCAGACTCCAGATCAAATTTTCGAAGGTTTTTCTATGCTCTCAGAGTCTGTTTTTTATGGAAATCCCTGCCCCCACATATCATTTGCGCAACAAGCCTGAACATGTTCAAGGCTGAACTTGACAAGTATATGTTGACCAAACCCAACCTTGCACCTGAATACAAGTGCTGACTTTCCATATGTATAAAAGATTTGTGTTGTTTTTTTATGAATTCCCTATATTTTAATCTGTGGTATGTAAAAGTATTTGCTTTGGGACCATAAACTTTGAATTACTTTGAATTACTTACGGAAATACCGCCTAAGTTTTTTGTGTCATGTGTACAGAATAAAAAATCTAAACTATGGTGATTTGAAATCAGGAAAGATGACCTTCAGGCAGATCGCACTTGCGGCACATAGATGTCTGCAAAAAAATATGAAAGTTCTCGGCATTGACCCTACGAGTTGGGAGGAACTTGCTCTCGATCGCTTACTTTGGAGATACTGTGTAAAGCGTCACATCCAAGCGGAGAAAGAGCAGATACAGCTCTTGGTTCTTGAACGCGGATCACGCTGCCGTCGTGTAAATGACGCTGAACGACGGAGTATTACCTGTCACTGTGAGCGCTGCGGAAGAGATTTTCCCTCTCGAATCGCATATTTAGTCATTAAAAAAGCTGCCGATCATGAAATTATCATGCGCTTGTGATGTACATCCATGGTCGATATCGACTGAAGAATTTCAACAACAACAACAACAGCAAATCAAGATCAATCCATTCATATTTGTAGACAGATACTCACTTACTAATATAGGATGATGGAGTGATGGAGGTGATACATTTGGATTTGGTCTTGATGTGGCGGTTGTCATCATGTCACTTATTATAAACTAGTATATTATTTAACACAAGATCGTAGTTGCTTTCCGAAAAATGCTCAATGTTAAACTTCTGTTTTTTAGCATTAAAAGTTTTGAGGAAGAATAAAGGAAACGATAATCATTAAATCAGCTCTGAAAATTTGGTTATTCAATCATTTGAAAATTACCTTCGTCCCATATAAGTGCATTCAACATTACGTTTTAACAGTCGGTGCCAAATTATGTTGGTCCTCTTAAAAATGTCATTTCACGTGATGGAGGAATAATATCTTTTTATCAAAAATATATCTATATTATTGTTGCTTTTGTTTAAAAAGAATGCACAAATTCAGGGTTGCGTAGGATGTTTGAACGGCCTTGAAATATTTTTGTTCAACTTAAGCGCATTGGATTGTGTGTTTCACAAGTTTACGAGAACCGTGCCTGTTCACTCTGTTAGCGTGAGGCAAAACATTTGCTTTGATGATCTGTTTTATCTGGTTATTATTTGCTCAGCATATTACAGCAAACACTGGAATCGATTACTTTAATGAAGGTAAAAATTAATTTAGTGTACATTTTTGAAAGTACATATTCATTTTTCTATAAAAAACTGAGTTTTCTTAAACCGATATGATTTTTTTTAAACAAATTCATATCAAAGCGATGTTAGTTATACAATAAATACTGTGATTGCTAAGGACAGTGTACAGTCACAACGCCATAACTCCTATGGTTTAATTTAATGTAGGCTTGACCTTTCTATTATTGCTGCTGCTCATACGGTTAGTTAGTTAGTTAGTTAGTTAGTTAGTTAGATGCGATGTCAGAATTGTTTAAACTGTACTGTGCAGAAAACTACACAGTAGCTTAATTTTTACATCTTCGAGATTATACTTTGATGCTTACCCTGAAAGTTCATTATCATTGTTTCAACATAATGTTAGGTTGAGCGGATAGGATAGAAACAAGATTAATCGATGCAAAACTACGTTCCCTGTGAGAACGTCCGTCACATTGTGTGCAAAGGTTCAACGACATTCGATCCGACTTTGACCCCGTCAACCAGCAATTCACATACACTTATCGATTGTGTTCAGATTAACCTCTGAGGGCAACCTGACGAACAGGATTCGCATTCACCCACGAAACGTGTTTATTACGCACATGTTAAAAAACAAAGCACCAATTATACATCTTATGTAGACACCTCAATACAACTCCGTCCTGAAACCTGTCTCTATGGTTTGTCACCTTTATATGATTTGACACATTCAAGCTCTCAACTCTTTGCCACGGTTGATCGATGGCGTTCGATTGCCTCTAACGTTTTCCGAGCAGATTAACGCACGAACCGTTCTCATGTATTCAATCCGTTTCGGTACTTTATGTTCTTTCGTTGTGTTGGACGGTGATGTTCTGCACGTCATCCAAATGTTCGTGATTAATAACGCACTGTACACCTCTAGAAAATTACGTACACGTTACACGAGGAAAGCTTGCATTTTACCCGTTTGAATGCATAGAATTGCCATTAAATTTAGTAAACCAATTCGCTTACAAATGGATTAGTTCATTTTTGTGAATTTCAAGATTCAGCTCCGCTTTTTAACCGGGAGACAGTGCCTATATTACTTTTTTATAATGACGGCGTATCCATTGAATCGTATTAACCTTTTGGCTGCTTATTTTGATCTAGCAGATACGTCGAGTGTGATAGATCCATATTGCATTTTGATCACATTCATGGTACAGTCTCAATAAGCGAAATGGTAAAATAAAAAAGCTTTATTCGAATATATTCTGATTTTCAGCGTTCTGTTAATGTTTATTAAAACATGGTATACAAATACCCCATCTATGAAGAATTTGGGAAATGTTTACCTATTAGCCTTGCCTTTTTGTCTTGTAACGCTGAGGCGAGCGTACTCTTCTTATCCGATGAATGCAAACAGCTAGAAACATGTCATTGGGTGTGTGAGATGTAAAAAGGATACGTTCAATATTTTAATATTCTTACTTTACAAGGTTGGTCGGTTAATTGGTATATACAGGTCAGCAGATTGCCGGCAATATTTTAGTTCCGATGATTTGAGCAGTGCCACGTGTTCTGCGTTATACAAGCTAAAATAGCTACAATAGAAGGAGAGTAATTTGAAACAGATTTTAGGTAATGTTTCGCTTCTGACACAGAAGCTTGATCAGAGGAATTGTGTTAATCAGGACAGAGAAATGCTTGAGTAATAATTCACCAGTCTTATATCTAGACCAAAATATCTCTGTCAAAGGGATAAAGTCTTCAAACGCTCGAGAAAACATTTATCCCGTTGATATCTCATAATTGCGTACCGTCTTCATTTGATTAAACAAGAACGCAAGGCTGAAATTGTAAATATTGTTTAAATAAAGCTTTTACCTTATTCTTCGTGTCAAGTCAAGTATACAGGACAGGAATCTGTAGTTGATTGGCTGACATGATTCAAGATTCAAGATTTATGGTTAAAAAAAAAGCAAATTGCTGTACAGTACCATAGGATATACGTATAAAAAAATTAAAAAATCGTTACTTGTATGATGATATCCGTGTTCTTCATAGGTGGAGCAAAAATAATCCTCAATGGCAACACAGACTGAGGGAAAAGAATCTTTGGATGGACTGTAGTTCCGTGCGTTAAAAAATATAGACATCAATAGGTAGGGGCCAACGCAGTAGTTCTCAACATAAGGTTTCGTAACCTTTGTTTAAAGATGTACTCGTTCGCTGAGGTAACAATGAATGTGTATTCACTTCAACCTGGTATAAGTAAACACGGTCAAGGTCGGTTTTGAATGGCCCAATTGTATAAATGTATAATTAAGGTAATTTTTCAAAAGAAATCAATTAAATATTGATTATAAGATGGATTTTGGCGAATCACTCTCGAATCAACGCTGAGCGTCATGTATTTATTATTGAATTGCCTCTTTGATTTAGACCCTCTCCGCATGTGGGCGTTGGCCGTGTGGTTTAATACCCACGTCCTAACATTTCTACATTTTATGTGATACGTGCAAAAAAGTTATTAATAGTCATTCGCTTGTCGAATCTGCCTTTTGACACGCCTAATGCTTTCGTTGATTTTTGTGATAAAATGACTGGAATGTTTTTCTTATGGAGAAACCAATCATTTGATATGGTAAAATTATTTGTGAAGCTAGAAAAGTTTGTATTATTAGGTAGTTAATTTTTCTTTGTAGTTGACACCTATGGACTCCATGTTCAAGATTCTACTTATCTTTTTGGTTACCCTTCAACATACGGTGTTCAAACCGTATCTCACCCATTTCCGTCTCATTTCTCTGATAGCCATATTGCTATCACAGTTTTGAGATTTTCAAAACTTTCATGAATGCCGTGGTGTTTCACGATAGCCATTATCGATCATATTTCATTCCTGTAGAATTGTTCTATCTCATGGAAAATGTATAAAGATATGGTCCTCACTTGAATAAACAGAAATATGCCTTAGTGCAGCATGTGTATCGATTGGTTTAAATAAAATGATGTTTTATCTTCCTATCTACCATCTGCGCTAAACCGTGCAAAATTGTGATGATGTTTGTGGTCAAAATACTTTGGTATAATTCATTCATTAAGTTAATATAGGCTTCCAAATGTTGCTTCCTGATAACAAATCCGTCACCGACGAAGTATCACTATAGTTTTGGCTCAATCCCTTCTTTGGCTATGGCTTCACATTTATTTGAGTCAGTAATGGGTATATCGTTTTACCGTTTGCTAACCATCATTTCTACTCCGTTGAGTACAAAAGGACTCATAGTTGAGCAAATTAACAAACCGTGGATAATTTGTTCAACGCAAAAATGTGTGCATTCCGACATACTGGAATCTGTTTCTAGTTGGCTATTTATAACGCACAAGTTGTTTTGTAATATGTGAGAAATTCTGAAGGGATTACATACGGTCAATCGAGAACAACACCATTTCATTTTCTAGTGTACATCACGTTGTTTGCACAGGTTTCGATGACACTTGATTCAACTTTGGCCACGTCAACCGCAGTCTTTCATACTCACTTGTCGAACGCGTATTGATTCATCACTGAGGTTAAACGTTCCAGTGCTAATCACATTCACTCACAAATCCCTCGACACAGGAGAACTTCAGTTTGTCAAACTCATTTTCAAGGGATAAAACACGTCCTGAGCTTTCATAAACACACCCGTTACAACAACACTATCTTCAACCTATCTGTAGCGGTTGTCATGTTCATTTGATTGTTCAGTCGATTACATGCTAACCGTTTCAATTTATGCCTTCACCACTTTGATTGACCATGATGAATTGCATATCGTTCGATTGCGGCGGACGCTGTCCATCTTCTCTTGTCACCGAAGATGTTGATGCTCGATCTATCCTGATGCAATCGTTCCGAAACCCGATTATTACGGATTCGAGATAGTTGTCGTCTGTTGTTTTGTGCATAAGCTTCGGGTTTTGCGTGCAATTTGAAAGCTCGCGATTAACAAGATTCAAGATTCAAGATTTATGGTTGAAAAAGCAATTAACTTCACAATAACCACAGAGTGGAACTATAGGTACAAATATATATATATATATATATAATTCATAAAATCGATATGAATATAGATAAACTGTTTGAGCTTACCAAATCGGAAGGTAGGGAATTTCAAGCAAAGCACACACGTGCCGAATAAAAATACCTGCGGCAGTTCCGTTTGGCATGTGGTATTTCCAACTTGCAACCATGGCCACGGCTGTTGCTGGAAGTTTACAACTCCAAAGGAGAGACGTTGGTGAACAAACCTCTCATATTGAAATTAAACATTATTTCATCGTCCTAAATTGTTACTGAGATTTTATTCGCGCTGCAAAATTGTATTTCTTTTTAATAAACAAAATCGTATTGACATATGTCTCGCGAACTCATGTGCAGGTAGTTCGATCCCGTTATTGAGAGAACGCAAACTGCGCATTTTAGGCAGGTCGTAGAGGCTGGATGTGAGAGATTAAGGATATGTGTTTAAACACAAACCCGCATTCAAACTTTCCTTGTAAATTTATTACCTTAATCGTTCTCTCTCTATGCTTATAAACATACATACATACATACATATATACATACATACATACATACATACATACATACATACATACATACATACATACATACATACATACATACATACATACATACATACATACATACATACATACATACATACATACATACATATATACATATATACATACATACATACATACATACATACATACATACATACATACATACATACATACATACATACATACATACATACATACATACATACATACATACATACATACATACATACATACATACATATATACATATATACATACATACATACATACATACATACATACATTCATACACACATACATACTACATACATACACACATACATAGATACATACATACATACATACATACATACATACATACATACATACATACATACATACATACATACATACATACATACATACATGCATACATACATACATACATACATACATACATACATGCATACATACATAAATATATATATCTTTTTATGTTCTTGTGCTACACCTATGAAATATGTTATTAATATCTTCTAGAGCAGCTTCTAAGTAACAATTATCTGCTGGTACAGCGGTTTCGTCCTAGTAATAAAAATTGTCCGAAAACTTCAGATCGATAGATCAAGCTCAATCTACTATTAGCATGTGGCATACTGCGGAACGGCTAATTATCAAACGCTCTGGGGCGTCATGTCATGTATTTATTACAGTGTTTACTATGTGCTAGCCTAAATTCGTTTGAAATATTCCTGAAAATGTTCATAATGCATGTGTTAGATCATATTTTGTTAACATTTTGCTGCTGCAGGAATCTTCATGTGTCCAGTGGTATCAGTTCGAACATATATCACCTTTAAATTGCACTGGTCATGGTAGACCCAGAGCTTGTTAATATGAACACGTAAGACCAAAATCAACTTATATACTTCTCGGTAGGCTTGGTTATTCCTTAATTGTTTTGCGTTTGTGCCGTGTAATAAATATCCGCGAGTGGGTTAGGGTGCTTGCATATTCCTTGTGCCCAAAAAGGGTCATGGACGTTAATGTTTATCTGCTGCACATTCGGACGACAATTTGTGGAGTTCTCAGCTCCACCCACTTTACTTATACTATTCCTACAGCGTTTGTAATTTCCACTAACTAAACCAGTAGTCCATCCATATAAGGTATAATTCAGAGCCTTATCACGTACGTTGTATCAAAACTGCAACGTGATCTGTTTCGAAAATGTATTGGTCATGGCTAATTCCCAGAACAGTGAATAATATTCACTGGTGTTTATAACATTTCGCCTTGTCCTTGTCTTTTGTCATATTAAAGAGTTCTACAGACGTGTGTCTGATGTGTTGGCCTAAAACATTTTCTATTATATCATTTGAAAACGATTCCAAAAACAAATATAAATTATATATAGGAATATATTCAGATAATTAGATATAAATTTGAAATATATCAAAATGATAGGAAGAAAAACGTAATTTCAGTTTGATCTAATTTGTCGATTGCCTTTCACCGATTCTATTTTGTGTGTTCAACAATGATTAGTTTTTTCAAATATTCCGCATACATTTTAGGGTTACTAGGGATGTTGGCCTCCTTCGGTCGATGTCGACCATGGATGTGTATCATAATGGCATGATTGGTTTATGCTCCACAGCTTTTAGGCTGACTAAACATTCCGATTCCGGAGTGATAATCTCTCCCGCAGCGCTCAAAGCGATTTGTTGATCATAATTTGGATACACTGCTTCGCAGACGGGTTCGATTTGATCTAATCCTAACTTATAAAATAATGAACTCAAAGATGAACCCTCTGAGACATCTATTTCGCCTCCGGTCAAGCCATGTCACACGTACTCACACACTGGCATTTGATATTCCACATTCCCACCGGAACTGCCGTCGGTTCTTCTATTCGGTGCTTGTTTGTTTCTTATAGAACTCCCTATCGTCAGATGTTGTCCGATCATCTAGTGAAAGGATTTTCAGGAAAAAATTGGATATATTTATGCGTATCAATTCCACCCTACATCCCATGTATATAACATGATCTTTATCCAAAGGAATATTTTTTGCATCATACAGCGACAATACATGACGTTTTTTGTAACTACAAAACTGTCGACCTTCCTAATGCCTCGATTTATTTTGTATATGTATTTATTGTCCTTATACGAATATCATGTGGTGCTGTACAGCTACAAGCTTTTTTATACTATAAATTCTTGAATCTTGAATCTTGAATCGATCGATCGATGTCCGTTCCTCGCTGATGGTTTGATCTTTCATCAGCAGCCGAGAGTAGTATGTGCTCATGCTCAATGTTTTACTTGATAAAAACACCGAATGTTTAACATACCGGCTGTTAAAACTTTCACATAAGTGGAACTTGTGTGTAAACTAGCAATATACGTGTAATCCAAAAAAGACTATTAGTGATATTCTTCGTGCAGAATTGTCCGCATTGTGAATGATCATGACGAATGGATTCAACCATCTTGATACGAGAAAGGCGTTCGTTAATTAACCATAGTTTTTGTTTTCATTGTAGCAACATCGCATTTGCCGTTTGTTTCCTCTCCACCGAAGTCGATTGAACTAGCCGAGGGGGAGCAACTTTTCATACCGTGCCGCGCTGTTGGGCAAGGCGATGTGAAGTAAGAAGTGTAGTCTAAACTCTTCTTTGCTAATCATGTGTTTTCTTAACAATGCCATCAATTTAACTCAAACACGTGGGAGTTTCATCGGACGTAACAGTTTAGCTATTAACATTTAACTATCAGCTAATTAGCAGGGCATCATGGATAATATTTTAAAGTATACCAACAATGGACGTACATATTACATAAACTCTTCATAATTTGATAGGTACCATTGGAAGGTTGATGGCAGCCTGGCGGAGTGGATAATTCCTGTGAAGACTAACCGGTTGGGAACGCTCATCCATACTGCCGGAAATTACGATACTGGCCTATGGTATGCAAACACGACAAGCCCGGTTGGTAACTACGTTTGCTATGCTGTAGATGGATACGCAGTGAATAATACCGAGGGAACTATAGTTTACCGAAGAGGTGAGTTCTCAACTGTGACAAGGCTGTATTGATTTTGATGAATATGATGAAATTATTGCGTTACATATATTGTATTCAGATAATTGTCCATGCTAAACACGGTTGCGATTGAATACGAATGATCTTCAATTAATCAAACTTGTCATTCAAAGTCTTGTACCACAATGCTAGAGAATGGCCATTTATGCTGAGGTAAAGATGAAATCCACAAGAAAATCACAGTAACTAAAGTTGAGTGTATGCTCCGTGATATATATATATATATATATATATATATATGAATTGTTCATTGTTTGTCGAACACTGAAATCTCGTTTCAAGTGGATTTTTAATTCCGGTAAAAATAAAATCATTCCGAATCTTTGTTTTATATTTTTACACCAGAGTCTACAAAAGATTCCGCGCAAGTTTCTCTGCCACTGAACAGAGTAAAGTAGTGAACTAATTTTCGGTACTGATTCTGTGATCGTACTTCCAAATTAGCGGACAATTGACATGGATAATGAAACTATGTTTACACCATACACATTTTCGTTGACAGTGCGTGGCATAACAATCCATTTTGAGTTTTATTCAGGAAATCAACAATATTCGTGGTCTGAGTGATAGTATATCAATATTCAATATCAACAACATCGCTTACGTCTTCACTCCGCTCCGTCAACACGCTTATAGATCAATTTTCGTACAATGAAAGTTGTGCCAAGTGATTTCCTCTTGCTCAGTGTATCCACACCTTTATTAATGCCCGATATCCTAACACATTTTTGGAATCTCTTGCGCAACTTATTGTAAGACACAAGTGAAATAATCACTGTTGTTGTTGGCCTCCTTCGGTCGATGTCGACCATGGATGTACATCACAATCGCATGAATTTTCATGCTCTACAGCTTTTGGAATGACTAAACAGTCCGATTCGGAAGGAACAATCTATCCCGCAGCGCTGGCAACGGAAGTCAGAACTCGGTTGTATTGCGTCAGTTGCACGCCGGCGGCGTGATCTGCGTTCAGCAGCCAAGAGCTGTATCTGCTCCTCCCCAGCTTGCAGACGACGCTTTGCACAATGCCTCCAATGTGAGCGGTCAAGAGCAAGTTCTACCCAACTCGCGTGGTCAATGTCAAGACCTTTCATATCTCTTTTGCAAACGTCTTTGTACCGCAAGTGTGGTCTGCCCAATGGTCGACTTCCTAATCGCAACTCAACATAGAGTATATCTTTCGGAATACGACCATTTTTCATTCTTTAGACATGACCAAGCCACCGCATGCGGCGCTGTCGTAATAGGGTGAACATGCTCTGTAGACCAGCTGTTAAAAGCACTTCACTGTACAAACACAAAATACGCTGAAAAATTGATGATCAATCAGTTGAGAATGACAACATTTAATACAAGGCGAAAAACTGGAAAATCATGGTGTCAGCACCCCTGGTTAGGAAACTCTATTCTATCTTGTATCTACCGATACCTTAGCGTTTACTAGAGTGAGATTAATATGATCGTTGGTCTTTGGCTTAAAATAATGTATTCGCTTCCAGTTAAAGAGCGCTAAATGCAGACGTTTAACTCTGCATTTGGACACATGATGTTCTGCTCATAAAACGGGCTCCGTCTGCCGATGGGATATACGTTCATTTTCATAATTTGCATAAATTTTGCCACTAGTGTTTTGAGCAGTACCTTCATCCAAAATTTCCATACAGTTGTTTACCAGGTAAACTGAGACATGATTCTATTTGGTGCGTTTTCGTAATCTGGTTAGAAGATTTGCGCTTTCAACTAACACATAAGCTAAACTATGGAATTACATAGTGCAAAGCGTGGCTCTTGTCATTGGCCAAACTGAAATTTCCCTCACGTAAGAACTAACCTCAAATACTAAATGTCCAATTTTAATTAGATAAAACTGATTATTCATATATTTATTATCGATGAAAATGTGTATAAAGCTAAGGTATAAATCATTATTTGCATTTAATGGACAAGTTAGTTCAATTTGAACTCGATGCACGCATCTGTAGATATACTCATTCTGCGACTCTATAATTCTTTGTTGCAAATTCAGATTTTAATCCAAATAACACTTGCTGCTACTACTAATTTCTACTGCTGCGTATCAGAAAAATGGATTTGTAGATCAAAAAGAAATTATTTCACTTAACCACAACCAGTTGTGAATTATTTCGTATATCATCACAATCTGTTATTCAGATTATTATTATTATTATTCAGACCAGTACGCTGGATTAAATTGTTTTGACGCTGTTCCTTTATTTGTAATGTTTTGTTGCTCTTTGTATCATCTCAACTACTGTTATAGTTGCACAAACACCACCTTCGCAATTCACTGTGACGTGTTCAACATCAGAAAACTTCGAAGCCTACTTGTCGTGGAATGTGTACAAGCCAAACCTAAGGGACGTGAACTCGTGGCAAATTGAACATGTCCGTGGGGTGCACAAAAACTTGAGGGACCGGGAGAGTATTACAACATGGTTGCAAACGTATGAGCCACTCCTGCGTCTGCAAGCCATTGATGCGACGTTACGCAATGAGTGGTCATTGATACCTAGCAATGAATATCAAGTCTCTGTGAAGTCTTTGAGTGAAGATGGAGCTCAATTTGAAGCGATCATTCCCCTCAACGGAATCGCGTGTTATCATTTTAAAGTGGGAAGGAAAGCAGATAGCGTCGTTTACTATAGTGAAGTGAATCCTCCTGCCAGCTCAGATGCAACGGATAAATGTTGCACCAAGTTTAAAAGAGCGGATATGATTCCCATGCACATGCGAGTTTATGGGATTATTCCGAATAGCTTGATCGTTGAATGGATGGTAAGTGATGTAAAATGTTTTACACAAATGATATTCAAACAAACGTTAAGATTTTTATGTTGAATAATACTGTGTTGACATCAGCTTATTGAAATCCCTTAGTGCGTCCTTCTTACACACTTGGAAAAACAAGTTACCCAAACATATATTTCCGGTCGAAATTTCCTCTCTCCATGTCACAATTTGAAATTACGTTTTTCCCCGTAATGGCACCGCGAAGGCCGAAGTAATCGACTCTCCTGATGAACTTAACGTCGCCCGACGCCCTTCGGGCGTTGCACACGAATTCGAAGGACAACACAAAATGGTCACTTAGCCCCAAAGGACTATGATACTGCACTGACTCCACTGCTGTTGCTTCGGAGGTTAAAACCAGATCTAGAATTGATGGTTCATTGAGTCCCCATTGTCGAGTGAATGAACGGACATGGTTGTATAGGGGAGTGAAAGTGATAATCTCACGGAATTTGTACTCAAGGGATTGCTGAGTATGCACACTTTTGGAGTAGAGAAGTGGGAGGTTAAAATCACCCATTATTACCAATTGGCATCCTCTAAGGTTTCCAGCGTTGCGCATCATTTGTAACAACGTTTCATTGTGGGCATCGGAAGAGTTGGGCGAGCGTTAGATCACACCAAGTATACAGTTCTCTCCAGTTTCCAAGCGAAGGCTACACCACATGGTGTCCTCTAGTTCAAACCTTGTGTCAGGTACAGCTGTGCATTGAAGACGCTCGTTATAATACAATGCAACTCCACCACCTGATCTTGAACGGTCTCGTCGAAGTAGGATCATGTTGGGAAGTGCCAGCTCGCAATCGTTCACCTGGTCGTAAAACCATGTCTTATATAAAAAAGGTCATTTGAATGCATCTCCATCACACACACCCCACGACCGGTTTCGTGCTGTTTTCACTCATCAGGTAGGGACAGTAGGATCAGGATCCACATGCGCTTATATTTTCATACAACCTGAAACCAATTGTGGTGTGTGTGTGTGATGACATGTCATAAAAATGCGAAATTTTTGCTCATAAAGCCAAATATTAGAAACGATTGAACACACTTAATTTGATCAATGACTCTTCCATTAGGAAACATGTTTGATGCAAACAGCGAACTAATCTGTTAATTGGGTCATATCTGTTTCCAAATAACTGATGTTTGTAATAGATTGTTGAATTGCTGTGATGAAAGTAAGCGCACTACGGGGAAAAATCGCAGTAAAAGTTATTTTAACCGAATGCGTCTCACAATCACTGTTGGTTGATGTACATCCGATTTTGAGTTCAGAACACATGCAGCTATAGCAGCAAACTCTAAATAATAGACCATCAACTCAGTATAACATGAATACTGTTTGGAATATTTGTAACTCGGGTCGTTGTTGTAGCTTACTTGAATTTATTCTCCGAGCTTGTTGAGTTTGCATCGGACGTTTCGTTGCCAGACTAGACAACATCTTCAGCGATTGTTGGCAAATTGACTGCTCGAAGTGGCACTGACGATGGTATTTGGCCGGCCGACCACTGGTCACGTGATCACATGTGATTGATTGATAGATTGGCTGCCTTTTCGGTTCTTCGTCTCAGTCGCATCCGTGTTCGTTGATCGATCGTTCACCGGAGTGCCAGGCTTCGATGAACTCTCGTGCTGCTTTGTTATTAGCTCGACCCAAGATGTGGCAGTTATGCCAGTCCATCTCGTGATCTCCGATGCAAACTCAACAAGCTCGGAGAACAAATTCAAGTAAGCTATAACATGAATACATCACAAACCACTTCAATTGAAGAAGAAATTGACTTTATTCGTACACACGAATTTTCAGCTGTTACAATAATTTCACCACAAATTTAAAAAATGATAAACATGTCCCGACATCGAGTTACAATTTGTCGACTGAACGATTTTTCTTGTCCGTCTTAATTGATTGACATACGATCCAGTTTACTAGCAAAAGTTTTTGGGTCAAACGTTTCACTGCAAGTCCCGGTATCTCATACTTCGTTCTAAAGTGCACGTGCAAATTTGACCTCAGTTGATCCGAAAATATCTGATGCATTTGCCCTTGGAGAAGTTAATTGTATGCACGGCCGATTTGAAGGCCCCGCAATTAACATATAGGACCAACCAAGGTATGTGTACTTACGTAAATCCACTCGAAACAGCCCATTCCAATTAAGATACTCGTCGCTACTTAGAATCTGCTCATATTTGATTATATGAACCTCATTATCATTGGATGGGATGAGACCATATATAATTCGTACGTAAAATATCAGCGAGATGAATATTTTCTCAATTGTGAGATTTAGAAATCCTTTTAACAGAGACATCTCGAGTCAAATGGGATGAAGTACCTCCGATAATGCGACGATTATAAATGCATTGAATAAGGATTGAGATTTAGAGAGATTGGTGTACTGAGTAGGAGGTGCCTATGGAAATAGTATCAAAGTTGATAACACGAAGGTTCAAAATTGATTTTATCGTATCCAACTGAGAAATTGATCCGGTGATAGAATTCCATATATTCACAAAGTCCATACATAGAGTGGCAGAAAATAATTATGAGTGAATAGTATAACCCACTTTTTAATTTGTAAACAAGTTTAACGTGTAGAAAGCTCTTTGGCCTTTTCTTCAAGAGAGAGAAGACAGAATGTATTAATAGAGAGAATACGCAAATTTAAAAGAATAGAATTGAGATGATGAGTTCATGATGACTTATCGGAAATGGTGACAATATTTGCAGATTATTTGTAGTAAAGTTTGTAGGTTACATTCTTGGTCGCGGTATCATACTACAAAATAAGTCCCCTAAGTAGCCACGCAGGTTACTAAAGACAAATTCAATACACTTTTCGGATCTAAATAGAGTGATCTCTTATCATATCTAACTTGAGCTTCTGTGTCTTCAGTTTGTGGCGGGTTTTTCAAAAAAATATTAATAAGAAGCGACAACGTGAAAATGAAAGTTTATGTCGAGTGTGGGGAAGGGTTGATACAGCCTTAAATTAGTGCAAATACTTAAATAAATACTGCTCAGTGAGCAATGTCTATATCGTGATTTTTCAGTTATCGCGGGTGGTTCGGGAATATAGCACACGATCAATTTCTTCCTACCACAGATTGTTTGTTCGGTCACGGTACCAGTGTAGCGGGTGAGGGAGATTGAAGCCAGAAATGATTGTCACAGGTCAACAAGTAGCATCTGGCGCATATCTTGCAAATCTATTTCATCGGTCCAACTATAAACATCTTACCATCTTAGTCCCTGAGGTCAAAGTGTCCAATGCTAATTGCGTTTCACTCACAAATCCCACAACACAATAGAAAGCCGATTGGTCGAAAGCGTTTATAACTCACAAGACAAATAACAAACACGCGCACATCTTTTAGAGGCAAATCAAACAAAAACAACAACACAGATCCTCAAACATGTCTGGCCAGGTAGTCACTTCAGTCTGATCTGTCAATCGATTTCGTGAAAACCGTGTACTTTAAGACCTCGCCACACAAGGCACGTTTGACCAACATTGACGAATAGAATAACGTTCCATTGCGGATGACGTTATCTATCTTCTCATAATTCCGAAGATGTTGTCGCTTGAATCGTTATAAGGCAATCCTTTAGAAAGCCGAAATATTAAAAGTTCGCAATTGTGGTCTTCGGTATTTTCGACGTTTCTTGCTTTTGCGTTGTACAAAGGGGGATGTTCTGCGTATCTTTCGAAAGCTCGTAATTAACACTCATCACATCTGCATCTCGCATCTTCACATAATGACATCCATCCAAATATTCGGTTGATAAGTTTGCATGTGTAGTCAGTATTCTTATTAGGAACACGAGTTGTTCTTGATTCACGGAGCCAAAAGCATTTGTGAAGTCTAAGAAGCTTACATTGGATGCTATTATCAAGCAACTGTAGAACACTTTTAATAGGAAATATAACAGCATCGATTGTTGGAAACTGTGGTAAAAACCTGATTCGTTCCAGCTCATTAACCGATTGAACGAAAATGCTCAATTAATTTCTACATCCAAGTGAAACTTCAAACCATAATCAAAATCAATCAGGGTTTCTAAAAATTCAACTTCAATGTAATTCAAAGTTTTTCGTGGTCCAAAAAGCAAATAGTTTACAGTAACCATAGGTTAAAAATATAGGGAATGCATAAAAACAACACAAATGTATTATCAATATGGAAAGTCAGCAAGTGTATTCAGGCGCGAAGTTGGATTTGGTCAACATATACTTGTCAAGTTCAGCCTTGAACATGTTCAGGCTTGATGCACAAATGATATGTGGGGGGAGAGAGTTCCATATAAAACAAACTCGGAGAGCAAAGAAAAACCTTCGACAATTTGATTTGGAGTGTGGAATAATTAACTTGTAGCCCTGCGATCTGCTATTACGTGCTTCTTGCCGATGAAACAGGTGTTCAAGTAGGTGATCCACTGTATTCAGAATGTTGAACAGCAGGATCAAGTCACCATATAGACGACGGTACGAAAAGTCAAAGTGTTTTACAGTTGCAATCTTCTCCTCGTATGGCCTGTTATATAGCCCGGTCACCACTCAAGCGAATCAAGCGATGGTGGATCGCGTTGAGATTCATCCGAGTGCACAACCATTGAGCCAAGTCATTCTGGTATCTATTCGAGAATAACGTCTCAGTCGACTCTGGCACGTTGGTGAGGATAACACTAAACAAAATTTCTTTCGAAGCAACTTTGGTTAATAGGGCACTCGATGTGAACGGTTTCGGCTTTAAGAAGGTTTTACGAATCTCCTGGGCGCCGTGCTGCAACAATTCAACGTTTACAATATAATGGTTTGGTGGTGGTAAAATTGAGCGTATTCGTTTGTTCAGTTTACATGTTTTAGCCTTGATTAATGGCTCTACAGCATTCTTCACTTGTGCAAGCTCCTCTTCCAGTTGCGACAATCTACACTCTATTGTATTAAACACTTTTCCAACAGATGAATGTATACTCTTGTGATGGCCATTTATATTTGAATTTCTACAGGCTTGGCAGAAATAACAAACAAATAGATAAACAATATATATTGGGGTGCTCGCATCCCCATCCCTTACACACCACTATGGTTTCTGGCTGTTTGCCGTCATCAGGTGGATACAGTAAGATTAGGTTCAGTGAGTCATTATCTTTCACTAGGCTTACACACTCATCAATTAAATTCTGATCACATGAAACCTGTGGGTGGAACCCGTAGAAAGTACATTTAACTGAAACTGTATCAACGCTTACCTGATCTTAACACGTGATGCAGAGGTCACAACGATTCAGTGTCGCTGTCGCATGAATACCTATCACGGTCACAGCTGGATCGATTTATTTCTTTGTCCGGGCAGTGGATCTCGTGACACGTTCGCGCGTGTTTGTGGGTTGCATAGGGCTTGCCGGCTGATTGATAATCGGTATTTTGTCCATTGAGTGATTTGACGATGTTCGGCAGCAAGATTTCGGCATTGAACAATTAATCCGCGATAACTCGTGAACCACAGAAGATAGAACACGAAATAAGGTATCGAAGCTTGTATCTGAATGTGATCTCAATGATAGCGAAATCCTTGGGATAGCTGGTACTGAGAAAAACTTTGTACACATGAACAAATTGGCCTTTTCCCGTCAAACTGTCAACTTTGCTGTAAGTCGACTTGCATGATTAAAAAGTATGAAATCCGATAGATATCGTCTAGTGGTACACGGAATTTTTAAATGGTATAACGAAGATATGATCAAAATTGTCAGAGCACTTCACACATTCCTAAAATCTCTATACACTTTTGAATGATTTTCCCGAATGGTTGAACTTTCGTATAAACTTGTCGAATGTGCCTTTGAATGCCTACAGCCGATCCCGGAATACGAAATAAACGCGCCTGGCTTTCTATATGCCCTGAACATCACCTGCATTGACTGCGATCCTGTGCGCTCGACCGGTTCGCTATTCACCGTTAGCAACCGAAAGTATATGAGTCCGCATGTTTCGACGCTGAGACAAGAGATATTCAACATCGAAGTTTACCATCAATACCGTGTATGTCATTCATTGATTAATGATACATCGCTCGGGTGACCTGTTATTCAACGCATTTTATATAATCATCATATGCTTTCATGTGGAATATCTAGAATAGATTAATATTTAAAACACATCTACGGATATAAAGTGACTTAATAGACTGTGTTGGAAGTTTCAAAGTTTTCTTGGATATAAATTCATAAAATTACTTGTAATTAGAATTTTAAACAAAATTTAACTCACTTGAAAGACAGTTTCATTGAACAGTCTCCTTATGGAAATTGGGTATCAATGTCCGTACATCAAAGAAGATGATGGTGATGGTTTGTCAATTATTCCGAGATCGTAATTCGTGAATGCGAACGCTTCAAATTTGGGTCTATTATAGGTGATCAACTAACTGCATGTTTTACGTTTCTCGTATACGTACATGTGGTGACTTTTGCAAACACAATCCTTTCGAAATAAACACGCTAAAACAAGGTTAATTAAATTTGAGTACGTTTCTAAAATAGTCCAATAATTTATCACATCGGACTGCGTTGAGCACTGGCGTTCGCCACGAGAGTACATTCAAGTTTATAAAGCAGAAAATAACCAAACGATACTAAGAATACGTTGTTAATTGGCATTACTTAGAGGGTTTGTCATTACAGACAAAATAATTGCGAACAACCGGATCAATTTCTTCCAAAAACACGCTTTTGTTTCGGAACGCCGCATAAGAATTGAGCGTACAACCCACTCAAGTACCCCAAAAATGTGCACATACAGATACCGTTCACTTTTCGGTTTGCTTTGATAAGTATGTACATCCAAATATCCTTTCGAACTCGCGTATTGATATGACGGGTGAGTATGTACATGTAGGAAATAATGATTTTTACATTTATATTTCTTTGTCCATGTTATGGAAACTTCGTATATATATTGCTGTTAGGAAATTGACGCGATTATCTACTCCCAGAATGTAAATCGTCATCCGTACTTACGACAGCCTATCTGACATTTTACAGGTGAGCATTACGACTTTTAATGATGTAGACTACACCACAAGAAAACCACTGGTTGTCACGGGCTATTCTGGTGAGGCTACGCCTGAAGTGTCCGTGAAGGGCATCCACATACTCGCGGTGACATCCAACATGATTATGTTCGAGTGGGAGGGGTTAACGCCAACGGAAATGGAGCAATCTATGCATGGCTACTTTCGTGGATTTCGGGTGTATTGGTGCATCCCTGATGGATACGAACAAGGCTGCAAGGGGGAAACGGATTATCAGGTAAATAATATCTTTCCTAGGTTATACATTTGTATACGACGTGTAAAACTTTAATGGAATGTTTTTGTACCAGAAGCGGAACTATACGAAACGTGCTCTGACCGATTCATTACAAACATTCTTTTCATGATTACGTGTTATTTAGCAAATGTTGCATTCGTAATTATCTTGGCCTGTGACGTATGATGTTAACTTGAGCATCTACGACCGTACACTGCACGAGTAACGATTCGGAATTCAGCATTGAAACTCAATGCTTCTCATACTCTTCATGCTTTTTCTTAATCAATTAATCTTTGAGATGTTCAACAATGTACGCACGATTTATTTATGCCTAATTGTCAACTAGGAATAAAAACTCTCATTCAGGCATACAGATTTATTTCTACATAAGGTTATGTGGTTGTTGAATATAAGGAGATGCCTACCAACTTATTCACAAAGTTATAATGTGCTTCAATTATTCAGAGTCACCATTTTCCGGATAAGCCAACTATTTTTAACCGGAACACGAAACCAGCATATTTTTTAGGCTGAAAGTTTGTGTGTATCCAGAAGCAAACTGCTCTTTAACTAACTCCAATTTTGCCAGGTAAAGATCGTAATATTACAAACTACGTGAGCATGCATGTTACATACACGATGAGCTTGACAAAATTGACTCAGCGTATCTATGATCACGATTATTTTGCCAGTAAAATAGTACTCAAGTTTCAACATATGTTTCGGGGAGCTTATTTCAAAAGAAACAGACCGGTATAGAATAAAATTATCGGTAATACCTGCATAACGAGTTTGTAATTTCGCTATGTAGGTGCGTGTAGGTTGCGACTCGCGGTATTGTAATAAATGTTTTAATGAGTGAGTAATATTTTTATCTGAATGTCACATCACTTCGAATGCTTCGTCAAAGTGGGTGGGGAGGCTCAGCCGTTTATTTGGTTGCTGATGTGTTTATTTTGTGAAAACACTTACGAGTTTTGTTTCACGATGGTAAATTCTAGTATGCAGGAGTATATCCCTTTTGTGTTAGTGTGTTCAAGTTTCGATCCATTCTCCATGGATTGTATTATCGTTGTTGGCAAACTTCATTTACCAGAGCGTTTTTATTGTGAAATTGAATTATCGTCTTCTTAGATTCATATGAAGTAGAAATGAATGAAACTTGACTTCAATACTGATAAACTGGATCGTATATTTACTCATTCAATGTCTATGTTTCTTATCAATATTAGCATCACTTTCATGGAAGCAATAAAGATTGGCTATAATCATCCAACATTTAATGTTTTTCCAGGACTTTTATGTGCGTGATCCACCGGAAGATTTATGGGATTGTTTACGCACTGGAGATTACTCTGAAAATGAATCGGGCCCCTTTTTTCGCAAGGAGGTGGATGATTGTAAACGACACAAGACGAATTACGTGTCACTTATTGATGGGAAGTACACTGTGGGCATTCAGAACTTGAGTGAAGCATCGTATTACAATTTCATGATCGCCGTGATAAATATGCGATATGCGGGTCCAAAAAGGTTTGTACAATAACCTGTCTCATTTAAACAGCGATATTTTTTATTTTACTCGAGAAGCAAAATATGTTATACAAGCAGCAAATACTGATAAAACAAAGTAACAAAGTGTGAATGTTATATAGATGTCATAAAACGACCCGCAGTGTTCAGAACCCACCTACCCTAGACCATTTGAAACCAAGCTTGCTAACCATGTATTATGAAGACAAGCAATCTAATTTGGTTGGATGAACGCAGGTGCATGAAAAGTGAATAAAATAAGGAGAATTTCAAATACCTTTTACCGATACTCAGAAGCATTTATTCGGACTGATTGTCTAACCGACTCCACGTACCTGCTAGTGTAATAAAATATCGGATTCGTGGAAGCATGACAGAAAAAACACCAAAAGTTGTACATCCGTAACCATTTCTAGCTGATAAATATCAATGATAATATAGATAACTCGAGTAAAAAACGTCCGCTAAACTGAGCTGGAAGAGTAACTGTGACAGTGGCAATTTTTTTGGCCAGAAATGCTCAGGATTGACTGAATAAGTGATTCAAAGATGAGTATGAATCAAGAATCAAGATTTTATGGTAACAAAAGCAATCGCTTTACATGTACCATTGGATGACAGCTATGAAAAATCCAGAGGATGCAATCAAAATACCATTGAGTTTTTGGTTTGTATGCTGTGATATGTGGTGTAAATATACAGGGCACATAGTGTGTGCTCTTTGATATATGCATCCAGTTTCGACTTGAAATGACGGATGGTAGTAGCGTTCACAATATCCTGTCATAGTGAATTCCGTAGAAGAAGGAATGACGTCTACAATCGAGTCTTGAGTGCGGCATAACGTGACATCTTGAATGACTCCGTGTATTCTTGGGGGAACTGATTTCTATCAAATCGCGGAGAGGGTGATCTTCCATATTTTATATGTTGGGATCATGTCGCTCCTTACTCTCTTTTGGAGAGTAATCAGAGAGTAATTGGATCACTCAAGCTACTTGTGGAAATTTACATCATAATTTTCAATCGGAAAACGATTATGTACCGCCATCATCATAAGGAAGTTGTTGATCTCGGTTGTAAATCGCACACAGTTCGATATCATGCTCTGCAGCTTTTCGTGTGACTATACAGTTCAATTGAGACCTAGCACCGAAGAAAATAAGCGTAAAAATTTGGATGAATATATAAGGTCATGCAAACCGACTTCGTGGAGCTTACGTATTTTGAAATCATTTAAGGTTTAGGAGGAAACGGGTGCAAACATACGTTTTCCCGAGATAACAGATTTCAAATTGTGTTTAATAGACAGTTCATTTGTTAATTAGAACACAATTTTTTATATCAACGAACGAACCCAGACAACCCACGAGGTTCGACGACACCTATAATTTTTTTCCAATCTTCAGCAATCCGTTGTTCGTAGAAACCTGTAAAGGTCTAGACAATGTTCGCATCAACCAAGTTACGACCACCACTGCACGGTTAAATTGGGGTCACTTGAATGTGTTGCGAAACGCGGACATCGGCTACATCATCGAGGTGTATTACGGTAAAAAATTTTATCTGTTCAGTAATTCACTGTTGTCTATTTGAATGACCATTACGTTAACCTGAATTTCGCGCAAGGATAAATCTACCATGAGTTTTGCTCCGTACAATTCAAAGTGATAAGTCATAATAATAATACATAAATGAGTATCTCATCATCAACAGATCTATAGAGACGATGGCTCCTATTGCCCTTAGTCGGGGGGGGCACTGTATGACCCCAACATCGCTCTGGCACACCGAGTTGTCAGTCAGTAATTACAATTGTTTATTTGCTTTTCTTAATAGCGAGCATACATCGAAAAATCAATTGATCAGGGGTATGATCTATAATCAATTTCCTGTGCGAAGCCACATATGACAACTTAAAAAAAATCGTATTTTAATCACTTGACTCATGAATTATATTTTCAAAATGTTAATGCGATGAATATAGACCGGCGGTACAAACACAAACAAACAAAAACCACCTTTTGTACTCCTTCGCGGCGTACAAACACAAACAAAACCAAAAAACCACTTTTATTTTTTATCCCACACTCACGATTGAATTGTCGTCGTCACTTCTTCGCTGTTCGTGTATGCTTTTTGTGGAATAGCTTGCCGACAGATATTGTTACCTCAGCGAACGTGCACATCTTTAAACAAAGGTTACGAAACCCTTATGTTGAGAACTACTGCGTTGGCCCCTACCTATTGATGTCTATATTTTTTTAACGCACGGAACTACCGTCCATCCAAAGATTCTTTTCCCTCAGTCTGTGTTGCCATTGAGGATTATTTTTGCTTTACCTATGAAGAACACGGATATGATCATACAAGTAACGATTTTTTAATTTTTATACGTATATCCTATGGTACTGTACAGAAATTTGCTTTTTTAACCATAAATCTTGAATCTTGAATCTATCTATAGTAGGTTCCACCAAAAGAAGCTAGCAATTTAACCGTTTGTTCGCTCTTCACTAATTCGTTTAAAATGCCATGTTATATTCCAATACTGTTAAGAATTCACTCTATTAAATGCAGTACATTCATTAATGGCAAACATGTTTAATTAGTTCATGGAAATGACATATGTTTTATCAAAAATTATAGCCACAAAACACTAAACCATTACAGGTTTATGACTGAATCACAAATCGTGTAATTTTTTAATGATTATTTGCTAGATGTTGCGTGCAGTACAAGCAAAATTTCGATGTATATGTAGACCACGGCAAATTCGTTACCAACGCCATCAGGATTAAAATAGCCTGAAAATGGTTGGTATTGATCTTACTAGGTGACAAGATCGAATTTCTTTATACGAACAGAAATGTGTGTTGTGTATCGAACGGAGTGAGGTAATTTAGCCAATCCAAAATTGATGTGTGTGCAACATCAAAATGAGTTGAATCAATTTGTATTTCTTTCGTCGTGAAGTAAAACCAAGGGGGCTAATGAGGCCTTTTCAAGGTCGCATGATGAGAAATCGATTACATTAAATTCTTAGCTGGAGAATAAACTGAATGCAAAATTTATTATCTTGGAATTTATTTAAACTTTTTTTGTAACGCGGTTACCGTTGTTAATTAGCATTGTATATACCGACTAATATCTTATGAGTCTTTCCAATTTGGAATTGACTATTGGTATATCGGAACTTGCAACCGCTAAAAATTTAAAATAAACGACTTCCCACTTTAATGCGTTTGCACTTCAATGTATTGTCGTGCTCACATCCCCATCCCTTACACACCACTACCGGTTTCAGGCTGTTTGCCATCGTCAGATGGAGACAGTAAGATCAGGTTCATTGATCTTTGAAACAGCGTTTGCACTTCATTTTCAATTGTGATTACTGCCAATGGAAAACAAATTGTCTATTTTTCCACGAGTGTTTTTAATTGATAATCAACGTGATTAAACTATAAGCTGTTGATAATCCCGTTTCAGTGGAAGATTCCTTAGGAAATGATCAGATTTATTAATTTAGAATGAAGTCCAATCATTTCGAGCTACAAAATTGAGTGCTTCATATTGAATAACTTATACGAATTCCATATGAGAAATTGGACTTATCCGACTATGTGTATCAATAACTACTTTCAGTACTAATGAGATCAAGCACTTGCATGTGTTTACACGAATCGATTTATAATAATTTACGACTTAGTAGTCAGCTGATCAACTCCCACTGATATTGCGACACTTTTCTGATTTGCAGCAAATTCTAGAATTAAATTTTATGACATTCGGCTATAATCAATATCATTTTAGAGGTTTCCAGTACTTACTCAACAACTAAAATTAAAAATTAAAACTCCTTGATTAACTCATATTTGTGAACCAAAACTTTTCCGAATAGGTAATTCAATAGGTAGGATATTTCGACGTACTGATGCTGTTCATTCACTGACTTCCCAATCATTTCGCATCGGCAAACGCTAAGAATAAACAATATTATTCGTATTTCCATGCATTTCTATCACAGACCCGACAAATAGATGTGTGCTGGTAATACTCAGCAGATAAGTATCCTTACTTTCGGTGTCCGAATACCTTGAAACAGTGGAATAATGTTAATTAATGTAATGTGTTGCTCACATTCCCCGAAATTACACTCCACTACCGGTTTCTGGCTGTTTGCCGTCATCAGGAGGAGACAGTAAGATTAGTTTCAGTGAGCCTTGAAACAGGGGATAAATTGTAAACAAGGTTATACTTGAATGCCACTGCTGTATAGGGTTCGTACAACGAACCACGATGTACAAACACAGATTCACATAAAGATTCGCGGTCAAGCACTCAAGGCGCTTAAGGATGACCAAAGTAATGTGTTGCTCACATCTCCCTAAATTACACTCCACTGTCGGTTTCTGGCTGTTTGCCGTCATCAGGTGGAGACAGTAAGATTAGTTTCAGTGAACCTTGAAACAGTGGATAAGTGGTAAGCAAAGTTATTGTTGAATGTCACTGTTACATAGGGTTTGTTCAATGAACCACGATGTTCAAACACAGAATCATATAGTGATTCCTCTCAAGCACCCTATGTAACAGTGGCATTCAAGTATACACCTTGTTACCATTTATCATTGTTTCAAGTCTCACTGAAAACTAATGTCACTGTCTCCACCTGATGACGGCAAACAGCCAGAAACCGGTAGTGGAGTGTAATTTCGGGGGATGTGAGCAACACATTACTTTGGTCATCCGTAAGCGCCTTGAGTGCTTGACCACGAATCACTATGTGATTCCGTGTTTGAACATCGTGGTTCGTTGTATGAAGACTATGCAAGAATGGAAATTATTGTTTGAATTTGTAAGACAGTGTTGAAGAAGTTTGGCACTGCCAAACTGTTCCATTACCACTGTCAAACACATATAAACGGGTTAAACTCATGAGCTTGAACGAAAATTCCACATTTGCTTGCATTTTCATCACACAAGCAAACACATCCGGTTTGATGACTTCAGCGAAAGACGCCTCCTGTAATCCATTGTAATTGCTGGAATGAGTTAAGACAATGAGGTAATAGAATTTTCTCTACTATTTCAAGGTCTGTGCATCCTGCATACTCTCGTTATCTATTCAGTATTAACAACTCGAAAGCTGTCGTGAAGTAAAGCATGGATAAAACCTTCCGTGCCCTGCTGAAAGTAGTTTAAAACAGATGATCCACGATATAACTTTTATGAATATTTACTGCAATATATGATCACGAGAGGAACATTGATGGAACAATCACCGTCCTGCACAACACAAATGCAGGTAGCGCTGAAACGACCGGTGATAAGTATTATCATCTTGCATTAATTCGAGTTTCGAAAAAAATGTATGAATATTTCGAGTGAGGGCACACTCGGGAATGAACAGAATGACAATTTCCGGGGCGATCGAACAATATGTATTTCGTCAAGGTCGCTCAATCTAGACCCACGTATCTGTCTAGTCCTGGGCAGGTTGACAGTATCTTAGCCCATGTGCAGTCTCTGACTGTGCGGCACTTTACCTGGACGCAAGCTTGTGATTTCGTAATCGGTACCCACGTGATGAGGGCCTTTAATGTGAAACGGTTAACATGAAATCAATCAATCAAATCTGCATCCTGTACAGACATGTTAAGGCAGTTTTGTGGCAGCAGAATACGTTTATATGAGATAGGCATTTGTTTTACTCATTGTCACAGGCTTCATAAACCAGTTTGACCAATTGGATTTCCCTTGTTTTGTGGGATTCGTGAGTGAACGTGATTAGGGTGGAAAATGTTGAACTCAGAGATTAAATGAGAGACAATCGACAAGTGGTTGTTGAATGCGAGAGAGGTGGTCGTGTGGAATGTAGCATCCGGTGTGCTCGAGTCCTTAGTAAACAACTTAATGGACGTAAGGAGTAGAAATGTGGTATGTCATTCATTGATTTGATATAATCCTCCCTTCACTCTATATTATCACGGGGGTTTCAACCATGGTTTCATATTTATTCAAGTGTTTTAAACCTGATAATCTTGCAAAGCTCAAAGATGTTTATTGCAACTGAAATATTGGAATATTTGACACATACCCGAAGTTCAACTTGTCATATTGAACTAAGTGTGAGAAAGATGCTTTAATTGCCCATGAATTTGAAAGCGACATAAGTTTCTTGGGCAATATTCTTTTTCTGGCTGATTGAGACTTCTATTTAGTCCTCATTTCCGATAGTCAATAAGTCAAATATTGGGCAAGAATGAAAAATAATATGCTTTACTCATATATAAGAAAGGATTACTGTAAATATTCGTCTATGTAGATTTGGCGCAAATGAACACATGTCCATAAACATTCATTCGTCGTCTATATATTAAAAAGGATGCACTATATATTCGCTAAATCTCAGTGTGCGATGGAAATGCATGCAAATGAGAATGGTTGTTCAATAATTTTACTTTGTTTTGCAGCGAACAAATCCTTCATCGGTAATACTTTTAATCGCATAGAGCAATTTGTGATCGATACCCCTAACGCGAGAGAATTTCTGATCACTGGATTAACGGAGAACACGTTCTACCTGACAGCATTGTGGATGACTTACAAGAGAACTCAAATTCGGGGTTCTGGAATCGCATTCACGACCTCCACTAGAATGCGAAGTAAGTGACGTCATTCGCAATTCCAATTTGATCTCGATGCTCATTGGCCAATACGTTCAATGGGAACATGTTCTGTAGACAAATGCCTAGCTCTAGTTTTTCATATCTTGGAGCATTTCATCCTGCCTACTCCGATTCTTTTTATAAACTTTATGAAAGGCGGTGAGAAAATAAACCACAACAATAATATATCGTACCAGCTCAAAATAAATTAATAAAAATTCCATGTGTTTGTGGATTCGCAGTGAAAGAAGACTTTCAAACAAGTCGATCCCCGAAGTAGAAGAGGATAAAAAAGCATATTGATGGTAAAATAACGATTTATTTGCACCAAAATTGTGAAGATCGCGTGAGCACAACATTTGTTAGCACATAGATCGATATTTCTAAGATGTTTAATCGCTAATGTACCGATAGCAACAATAAATCTGAAATGTTTCAAAGTTTTCAGTAGATGATGTCGGGATAGTGGTAGTTTTCATTCAGTAATATCACGTCATTATCAACATGAACAATCTTGGGTATCGTAGTCAAATTATAGAAAAAATAGCGGAGAATGTTAAAGAACACAGTGTTTCTTTCATAATATTTATCAGTTATAGCATTACACTGGAGACAATATCTAATTCAATAGTAGGTCATTCGATGTATTCGACTTCTTCGAACTCATCGTTTGAATGTGTCTGATAGACTCATGGTTGTACTGTTGCAATTCAATGATCGACATTCGCTACCAACATAGATTCTGAGTGTTGTTGACTGATTAACCAAGTGGCACTAGGATGTTTTATTGCATCCAAATGCAATGTGGAATTTGCAAGTGGCCACTTTCCAAACGAGTTTTTAGTATGTACATCATTTTTCGAATTAATAATGTTATTTTGGTAGATTGTGGTAGGCGAAAAATGGTAGCCACAGCTACATCATCCAGATTAAGTGTTTCATCGAAGAATCTCCATTATATCTGATAGTTTTTGAGCTATACAGTTATTCCATACTTACATTAGGTCTGGGTTTAAAATTCCATCATTACTGAATTTAGTGTAGGTCGGTTGCTCAGATTTTAAGAAAGGTTCCCAATATAACACTCCATACCCTCCGTACGAAACAGGAAAGCGGAAATTAATTTTGTAGTGGCTGGGATAATCCGGAACTGATTGCCTCAGTGTATTCCAGGATAACTAGCGGTAGCTGGAAAACAACCGGCCACTTAACATATCATTCAAATCATCTGTCCAACAATAACGATGTTGCCCCCCAATGTTTCACAGACACTTAAATATTGCGTCCCGATTCATAGATGAAGTCAACCTGTCCAAAGCTAATGGCGTTGACCCACGAATACCACAAGACAAGAGAATCCCGGTTGGTCAAATGCGTTTATTAGCCACAAGACAAATAGCAAAACCCACGCACATCTTTTATAGGTTAATCAAGTAACCACAACATTTATCTGAATCATGTCTGTCCCTGTGTAGTCATTTGATCTGATTTGTAAAACGATTTCGTGCCAACCGGTAAAATTCAAGCCCTCGCCATACAAGGCTCGTTTGACCAACATTGACGAATTGTATAACGTTCGATTGCGAAAGAGATTGTCTATCTTCTTATAATTTTGAAGATGTTGTCGCTTGAACCGTTTTAATGCAATCCGTCCGAAACTCCAAATATTAAGAGTTCGCAATTGTCGGTATATTCTATGATTCCTGCTTATCTTTTGTGCCGGAGGTTAGTTTTCTGCATTTCATCCTGAAGCTTGTGATTAGCACTCACGGCTTATACCATTCGCACCGTCACAATATGTTTTTAGGTCTTGTCACTGGTGACAAAGATTTCAATGTCTTGTCCCGAATCGCTGAAGTAAATTCACGTTTCAGCGGTATCAAACATAACGGCTCTTTCGAGACCGTTGAGAGGTTTTTAAAATAATAAACATTTGGCTTACTATGATGCAACTTTAAATGGGCTAGCGTATTATTGTAGTAGAGTAATCCTAGTATACATTGCCATGTCTCCGGTTGCGTTTGATTGGTTCAGTCAAAAGAAACTTGTGTTGTTCACCCGGGTGTTTGCTAATGATGTTTGTGATTTTCATATGTTCTGAAAACACAGAACAATGCAATTGTGTTTTGTCGATTGTATAATTTACTTATAAACTCAAATTAGTTAAGCTTGTCATGCTAGTGATGCTAGTCATCTGCAAGCTGGTGAAGAACAGATACAGCTTTTGGCTGCTGAATGCAAATCACGCTGCCGGCGTGCAACTGATGTAGATCACTGTGAGCGTTGTGGAAGAGATTGCCACTCCCAAATCGGTCTGTTAAGTCATCCTTAGTGCTTTGGAGCATGGAGCCATTATGCTGTTGTGATGTGCGTGCATGGTGGATATCCACCGAAGGAGGACAACAAAATTATGCTTATACGAGTGAATCATTTGACAAAATGTGCTTCGTACGTATTGTCGCGTATCTATGTCAATTTCTTTGTTTTCGATAAAATGTTAATTGTGGAAATAAAAATTTGAGTTTGTTTACTCATACGAGCCATCACAAAAGCTCGATCTAAATCCGTTAACATTTACACTTGGACAAACAGCTGACAATTATGAGAACAGTTTATGTAGGCAAATTTGTAATAAATTGTTTTAAAGAATATCTTACTGCGGTAACCACAGTCAGTTTTAGTCGCAAACAAGAGGTCGTCTTTCAACATAAGTTTTCACGAGCCACTCCGCTAAATTGTCAAATACTCTTACGGATTATTAATGTATTCCTATGTGTTTTCAAGTAATACAATTGCTATCAAGAATAAGACTATCTCATATTCATTTATAGCAGAACTAGACAAACCGCAAGATCTGACGGTGAAATGCTTCTACAACGAGAACACAAACCCGACAGCCGTTTTAAAATGGAAACAGAACACTTTGAATGCAATGGAGATACGTTGGGTCGCTGCATTCGATAGAGCCGGTGTTGACCAATATGCTCGTGGGTATTCTGATGAAGTCGTGCGTCTCAATAGTTACCGTTGGACAGCCTCCAAACGTGAGCCTGCCAGACGTGCGGCTTTCGAAGCAGCAAAAGACGCTGGAAGATGGAACGTTATCTCACGGGAAGAATTAATCAATCATACAATTCAATTCGACGTCACGGGTACTTATATTTATCAAGCAATCTTGCCATTGAGTGCTGACCTAGCGTATCACTTCAAGATTGTATCCTATGAGGACTCAGAGCTTGTGAGTAATGTTGCGCCACCTTTGGATCCGGAATCAGATGATTTTTGTTACGTGCCACCGAAGCCAATTGATATCAAGCCCCAAAATTTGATTGTATATGGAATTGAACCGAAACAACTGATCGTTGAGTGGGAGGTACGTTAAATATTTTGTTAACCATTGTCGCCCTTAGTAGATTTTATGCGATCCCTTAAAAATCAATCAATTAGATCGCACAGTGCCTCTATCAGCTTTTGAGCAATCGACAAGTAAATGCCGTTTTTTGGCATTTATTCACAGTTTATACATAAACGACAGCCACATGAATTATCAGGTTTCCACGTGATCTCATTTTAATCTTGGGACTTTGGGTCAGGTTGTAGCTGAAGTTTATGATCACATCTAGTTACTTCAAGTTATAACGTGAACCAATCTTAGTACTCGTTACCCTCATAGTTGGATGACCGAGGTATTCTAAACGTGTCCACCACGGCTGACTCCTGAGTTCCGATGATTTTTGGCAATGTAAAGCCAATGTTTTTCATCGTGGAGCTGTATTCCACTTCACTAAACTGTGCTATTATGTTCGGGAACACCTAGAACAACCATGATGCGTTTGCCATATTTATCCTGATTGTTTAAATTAACTTTTTTCTCCCACCACGGAATATCGGCATGTATGTGACATTTAGTCTGTGGACAAACTAAGAGTTTAGAAGAACATCTTCCATCCTCCGTAAACGCGGTTCTTCATGATGAGTCGAATTGGGATGCCAACTTTGGCGGGTTATTGAATCAGGCCGTATCTAGTTCATTCCTATCATTGAACACAGCTGGTACAATTGCTCAATGTCGTGAGTTAGTCTACTTGAGAAAGGTGTCCTTGATGAATCAGGCACATGGTGCAGATCACACTGAGGTTCTTTAAATTTGCTTTTAATTCAATATTATTTTTGGGGAAGCAGAATTCTGCTGAGGGACAGTCAGTAGACTCCTCTTCGACTTTTCAATCTGCCTAACCTCTGAGTGGCAACTAGTGTACGTATTTTTCGGCTGTTAGCGTGTTAAACATCTTGTAAATTCTCTTTACGTAGCCAAGCATCTTGTGACTTTGCAGGATGTAGCTTCGTGTTTTGGATTCAATATTTAGTGAAGTATTCTGGGTATTTGATATCGACTTCAATGTTTCCTAGAATTTTCGAGCACAGTTCTCCAAATATTTGATCTGAGTTTCTAGGTTCCCTGACTGTGATACATTGGTCTCAGCGCCGTTTGACGACTTTGTTCGGGTGACACTACACACAAAACAGAAACCAGGAAGTTTAGCATTATTAATAAACAAAACTGCTACATGAGTCAAAACTTTATCGCAATTAGTGTATATCTTAGTAGAACCCATATAACACATGACTATTTTCGATTTCACACTTATGCCATTCTGCAAATTTTACACAAATCACACGTAATTTTCTTGGGTCCTGACATCCGATTTCAGTTCAGGTCAAGGTTGTCGGATCGTTGAATGTGGGTTTAGATAGCTTCTACGAAAACAGCTGGGAACGTATCGATCGAATAACGGTTGATAGGTAAAGTTTGCGAGGTTCGTGTGGGAGCCCATCGCAATGTTTTCGATGCGACTTATCAAATAAAACAGTCGTGATGACCGTAGATTTCATCTTACACAAAGGAAACACGGCTTGTTGAATTCACTAAAAAGGATCACATCAAAATGCTGCAGAAGTCAAAACGCTTCGGAAAATGCAGTTGCTCAAACTACTCATGCAATCCATCATAAAAATTAGGGTTTTTGCGTTTGTTCTCATCGTTCGTTTCAGCGCTTCCAGGTCTTGTGCTATGCCAGAAAGGTGCTGTTCTGCATATATTACCAGAACGCTCGCTATTATACCTCATTTTTAATACACCTCACACCTCAACAATAGGGGTTTTTACTCGATGAATTTCTGTTCCATTTTATTCCGATAACTATGTGCAACTTTATTTTTTTCAAGCCCATCAGCGAGCTCGCACACAACGGTCCTGATTTAACGTATGAAATTTACTTGCAATGTTTGGATTGTAACCCCGTGTCGAATAAAGTGGGTCCGTTGAAGTTTGGGGCATCAACGAACCGCGTCATTGTACCCTATCCAACGCCGGATCCTTCAGTCAGCGAATCTGGTTTGATCATAATCGAAGGCTTCCATACTTATCAAGTGAGTTATATATTATCAACGCATAAAATAAAATAAAAAATTCAAAAGCTGGTCTACAGAGCATGTTCACCCTATTGCGACAGCACCGCCTGCGGTGGCTTGGTCATACCTACAGAATGGAAAATTGTCGTATTCCGAAAGATCTGCTCTATGGTGAGTTTCAATTAGGAACTCGATCATTGAGCAGACCGCACTTGTGGTACAAAGACGTTTGCAAAAAACTTAGGAAGAACTTGCTCTTGACCGCTCTAATTGGAGGCATTGTGTGAAGCGTCGTCTGCAAGCTGGGGAGGAGCAGATACAGCTCTTGGCTGCTGAACGCAGATCACTTCGCCGGCGCGCAACTGATGCAATACAACCCAGCGATGCGGGAGAGATTGTTCCTCCCGAATCGGACTGTTTAGTCATTCAAAAAGCTGTAGAACATGAACATTCATGCAATTGTGATGTACATCCATGGTCGACATCGACAAAGGAGGCCAATAACAAAATTGTATTGGTCTTCTTGCAGGGTTAAACAACAATCTACTAAAACAATGATGTACTTAATTCAACGCACCGACATCAGCACAGCGCAATATATACTGATCAGCGCAACACTTACATTTGCTTCATCCATATACTTTCAGTTTTTCCACAAAACAAAATTTTTACTCTCTTTTACCTGTATCAACGTTTAAAATAACGAAATTGAAAAATGGGCCACAAACTTTAATTTTGACTTTTCCAGTGACTATCGAATGTTTGTTATCAATAGTCATGGCTACATGTCTGCGTGAGATGCATTTGATTAGATCTCAATTACCGAGTTAAGGTTATGTTACTTCGCTTCCAATCTTCTCGAATATATTAGGTGTGAAGTATGTTAACATGCTTTAATCTATTTTCAAAGTATTTCCAGAAATTGCTTAATTAATTATTGTGATATATGTACCCCAAGCACGAAACGAATTCTCGACGAATTAATGTTCTTTTTTTCTTATCGATTGCTTAACAGTTTGCGCGTTTGATCACAATGTATACCAATTCTTATGCAAATATTTCACGTTTTATATCGCGCGATATCCATTTTGTCTAATCGATAAAATAAGCAACCATGTGTTCAGAGATATTCTGGTTTGTGGGTCAGTTCTATCGATTAATTTGCATTTGGTGATGGTCATACCAAGTTCAAGTTGGCCTTTGAGGTATGTTTCTTTAGTTTGCGTTCCTCACGAATGTACTAATATCTTTCGATTTGATTGTCCAAAGAATAGCCTGAAAGGTCAAAGCCAAAAACTCTTAAACTTGAATATAAGCAGAAGAAGAATGACTTTATTTATAGATTTTACCGCTGGATAAGGTCGACACAACCAACATGCCCATTCACGTGTCCACACATATTTAGCTGAGGTTAAAACCTTGGACGTGAACGAATAATCCGCATTTGCTAGCATTTCCATCAGACAAGCTTCAAGACTATTGTCCTGTCTTCGCACGTTTTGTTCCACCTCATGAGCTCAACTCCATCTACATTTTATGCGCATATGTGATTGAACGAGTTGGTTGTGCTAACGTAATCCAAGAGTGGCTCGCAAGTGCATGCCTTGCTCATACCTTGTTTAACATTTCGCCATTGTTTCCCTAATTGATGAGTGCATGCAATATTCAAGATTAAAGATTCAAGATTTATGGTTGAAAAAGCAATTAACTTTACAATAACCACAGGGTGGAAATATAGGTACAAATATATATATATATATATATATATATAATCAAAATCAATGGGACGATGATAGCTTATTAATAGTATGGGGCAAAATTCGGATTAGCTCTCATATAATCGTCAAGTTTTGATTTGAATATAGATAAACTGTTTGAGCTTACCAAATCGGAAGGTAGGGAATTCCAAGCAAAGCACACGCGTACAGAATAAAAATACCCGCGGCAGTTCCGCTTGGGATGTGGTATTTCCAACGTGCAACCATGTCCACGGCTGTTGTTGGAAGTTCGAAGGTGGAATAATATATCCAGGGGCTGGAAAACAGTAGTGAGTATTTTGTATGCGATAATGAGTTCACCTCTCATTCTCCTTTATGCAAGTGTCCTCATCTCCAGTCGTCTGGCATATTTTCGAGTCCAATGGCAAGCTTAGAAGCTCTCAGGTATATGCGATCCAGAAGTAAGATGTCTTTTTGGAGCCATGGTGTCCAGGCTTGTGCGGCATAATCTAGAACCGGGTGTATATATGTATTCGTCATGAGAGGAAAACACCCCGGGGAAAAACGTCCAAATATCCGCCGTAACATGCCGAGCAGCCGAGACGCGCTTTTGTAAACGGTTTCGCATTGTAGACCATTTTTCAAACTGCCGCAAATCCAGACACCGAGGTCCTTTTCTTCTTCGGTGTACTCCAGGTTGATGTCGCCGAGCTTGTATGGATAGGAAAAGCCAAGGTCACGACCAATCTGAACCTGTCCTATGTTGCGTGTGGGAGATGGAAATGTCTGTAATCGCTCCTTTTTCCTAGCTTAGCTTTGTATAATTAATAAGTTACCTTCAAATTGTCTACCGTAAAGACCATATTCATGAGGATATTATATATCTTCATGTGCATTCCATCAAAATACAATCAGCTAAATATTTGGCGCCAAATTCCAGAGACAATGAATTACTTGTCTAATAAAAGTTCCAAAACGTGAAGTTGCCCCTACCATGAAAGTTCAATCATATTAACTATGGTTGCAATTACCATGTTTCTAAGTGTACGCATATTGCCGAAATTGACAATACTGACTAGAGTGCCTTTGTTTTCTATTGAAATCGGAAAGTAAATTTTGATTAAAAATGGTTTGCTTGCTATATTTCAAATTCTCAGTTTGAACAGCAACATGATTAGGTATTTGATATCAAATTGTGATTTGTTAGAAACGCATGACAGTGCAAAATAATTTGAAAAACATACGAGAATATGATTCCAGTTACCAATAATCCCAGTTGGAGCCTGCGACATAACAAACTGTGATTGGGAGCCAGATCCAGCTCATTTTAATAACGTCGTATTGTCTTGTGTGTGGTGAAAATGAATGCGGCGCTGTACAAATCACTACAGAATAAGTCTGTTCGAGTGATTCTGTGTGTAGCCCATGCCGAACTCTGTATGGCTATCCACTTTAGAATGCGGTTGTGGAGTGTGAAACAAAATGTTCTAGCTTTTCTTTCCGGAGTATAGAAAGGATTTTCGTCTATTTTCATACCAATGAATCTTAAAATGCAGAGACGGTGAGTTATTGCATTCGTAAAATCGAGATGCCTCTATTCTAACATTTCGAGTGATTCCCGAAGGCTAAAGTAATCGACCCTTCTGATTAGTTTGACATCATAAATAGACCTTTTAGCGCTGCGCACGAATTCGAAGAAAAACACGAGGTGTTCACTTAGCCGCAAAGGACCATGATACTGCACTGACACGACTACTGTTGCTTCGGATATGAGAATCAAACATTGAATGAAGATTTGTCAGAGCCTCTCGGTTGAGCGATGGAATCTACGTGGTTTCAAAGTGGAATGAAATTAACCATCTCATGGATTTTGTACTCAAGTGATTTCTGCGGTGCAATCTTTTGGTGTAAAGCTTTAGAAGGTTTCTATCCTGAGTATTTGGGTTTCGCTCAGATTTTCAGTGTTACGCATTTTTTCTAGCAACATTTCGTTATGGGCGTAAGATGAGGTAGGTGAGTGGTAAATTAAATAAAGGAAGCAGTTTTCACCCGATTTCAACCGAAAGCTACACCACACGGTGTGCTCCGGCTCAAATCATGTTTCATGATCCATTGTGCGGTGAAGACGCTGGTTCTAATACACAGTTACTCAACTCAATTGTTCTTGAGCGGTCTCGTCAAACAGGATCACGTTGGGAATTTACAGCCCGCCATAATTCCCTTGACCATGGAACCACGATTCGGATACAGAGATAATGTCAGCAGAAAACGGGTTGCTGAAATGAGTTAATTCAGTAATTTTGTTTGGCAAACACTGCCTATTTGTGTATAAACAGTTAATATTGATTTTGGTATGTAGCAATGTAACGTGGATTGTGTTTACTGGTCCGACCCTCTGATAGACTGGCATTTGTGGTTTTCTGAAACTTATTCTGAGTTTGAGTTTTCAGTGTCTTTGCATGGCAAGACTTCAGCTTGTATTTCTAATACAGCTTCAAATGTGCTTACTCAGACTTCACTCGGGCTATTTTCCCTCTGTATTCGCCAAGAATGTCTGAGGAAGTCTGTCATGGCCTCATAATCTAAATTCAGAAACTTTGCATGTCGACGAAATACAGTTCATTCGCGATTAAATGTGTTCTCGAGAGTGAGCAATAATGGCTTCATCGTCAGCAAACTGCAGGTTACAGATTAACACATCCCGCCCCTAGGTTTTTGCTCTCAACCGGTTAAGGTATAAAAGCTTGCCATCAATTCGCAAGCGTAGGTACATACTTTTTGATCTCGCTCTAAAAGCATGATTCAGAAGCAGAGAACAAATGTCAAGCATTTTGGGAGCAAGAACATATTCTTGTTTAACGCCTCGGCGAGTTTCAAAGGCTTCTGAACTCCAACTGTGAAAATGGACTCAACCTTTGATAGAGTGGAACAAAATACCAAAAAAATTTGAATAAGTTAGATTATGACTAGAAAACATTCATCCAGGAGATTGAATTTAATAAAGTATTATTTAGATTCACGTGTAAATTCTTATCAATAGTTCAACAATCGTGATAAGACAAGCAACTCTTGCCAAAATTGATTGAATAGACTCTGTAATTAGATCCAGAGAATTTCTATCAAATTTGAATCTGCGGCTGAGCGGCTCATCATCAAAAATGCTCACTCTACTGAACTTCTCATAATTCATCCAAATATTTTTCTCAGGTTATCTGAAACTAAGAATAACCAGCTCGTATTTAGTGTATTGCAGCCACCGTAATCATTTACAGCAATATAATCAATGAAGAAAGTATGCTATTGCGTATGCATAAACACGGAAGAATGATAGATCATTTTTAGTCACGTTGAAATACTACAGACTATTTATGGATTCACGAAATTGACGAAATGGAGAAATATAAATTCGCGGTATACACTGTATGATCGTTTTGCTCTGAATTGCAATGAACAAAATCGATTTATTAAATCTGAATTGATCATTTCACTTATTCCTACGCATGCATTCAGCTCGAACTTCAAACGCGCAACTTTTTGGGACCTGAACACGGCAACCCCATTACGGTGATTGGTTATTCAGCGGAGGCCACTCCAAATGTTCCTTTGACTAACCCCGTGTTGGTCAGCGCAACACCCAACCAGTTTATTCTAAAATGGCGTAAACCTGACCCCTTCCAATTTGAGCAAAAAATGCGTGGATTGTTCTGGGGATTCCGCATATCATCGTGTGGAACGAATACAAACGAGGCGAGATGTTATACGCCATGGAAACATCGGGTGCGTGAATTGAAGTGTTTTTAAAGTTCAATTGAATGGAAGTTTAATATTTTTCTAAACGTGTGCATTCAATTCTAAAGGATTACGCCGTTGGAAACTTGCAGAATAATACTGCCGTGCATATGCGAAGGAAACAACAAGTCCAACGTATGGATGGACAAATTATTGAGACTGGAGGCATGATGAATCTGGTGGATGACTTTTACTACGCGGTTCTCGATGGTATCACTGACACATCAGTGGTATTAAGAATAAAATTGAGTATATTGAATATGCAATTCGCTGGATTAGAAAGGTTGGTGAATATCTTTTCACGACTGTTTGTAAACCAAATAAGATCGCAGATGACATTGACAATATTTTCACCAAGCATCATAAATTTGATGGATAAAGTTCTAAATACGACTACACACATCATGTGCCAAGCACTTTATCATAAAAGGACCTGTAACGCACAATTCGGACATAAAATTGCTAGACGCTCGCATTCTATTGAAACAGACAAAAGAAAAATTGTGTGTTGTGTTGGCCTCCTTCGGTCGACGTCGACCATGGATGTACATCACAATCGTGTAAATGTTCATGTTCTGCAGCTTTTGGAATGATTAAACAGTCCGATTCGGGAGGAACAATCTCTCCCGCAGCGTTGGCAACGAAAGTCATAACTCGGTTGTATTGCATCAGTTGCACGCCGGCGGTGTGATCTGCGTTCAGCAGCCAAAAGCTGTATCTGCTCTTCCCCAGCTTTCAGACAACGCTTTATACAATGCCTCCAATGTGGGCAGTCAAGAGCAAGTTTTTCCCAACTCACCGGGTCAATGCCAAGAGCTTTTATATCTCTTTTGCAAACATCTTTGTACCGCAAGTGCGGTCTGCCCAATGGTTGACTCACCATAGTGTAGATTTTCGGAATACGACCATTTTCCATTCTGTAGACATAACCAAGCCAGCGCAGGCGGCGCTGTCGCAATAGGGTGAACATGCTCTGTAGACCAGCTTTTGAAAACACTTCAGCGTTAGTCACTCTGTCCATCCACGATATGTTCAAGATACGACGGATGCTTCGTAGATGGAAAGCATTCAGCTTCCGTTCGTGTCTTGCGTGAGTGGTCCAGGTTTCACTACCGTACAGTAAAGCATTTAGTACGCACGCGCTGTATACCAACATCTCTATCTTTATAGTCAGCTTGCAGTTATCCCAAACACGAGAGTTCGAACGGGACAGAATGACGGCTGCTCTGCCAATCCGCTTATCAATCTCCGTGTCTAGAGACTATTTAATGGATTACTAAAGTGCATGGACAAGATCAAATGATTAACGCGACCGATACATACTAGCTTACTTAGCTACATCTGTAATGTTTAAATGATGAAATTTTAACGTGGTTTTCAATTTAACAAATAATGAACCCTTTTGAGGAAGGTCGGCTAAAAGATGAAGAACAACATGCGATATTTCATGATGACCTGTGATTCTTTGCAATCAATGCCGATTTTTACCTTTCATTATTCAACCACAAACCTTACGGTATTTTTCTCTACCAGTCTCTCAATTTATGAACCAATCCCCCGCGGTACGGTTGAACATCGCACGCCATTTATCGGGAAAGATTACATGGTTTTGCCGCTCCCGGATGTTAAAAATCTTGGGGAGTCGCGCTATCGCTTTGAATTATACGAAGGTGGGCATTTGTTTTGATTGAATTGTGTTTTTCGTGATTATTCATCATTCACTTAACTAGCCTTGATTCTTTACATCGGTTTGACTGGCTAATACCTCTGACGGCTATTTAAGATAAAAGAAACAATCCGTATTCAAAGGTTATTCCAACCAGATCTATTATCAGTGTGGTGTGCGTTGCATGCAGTCGCATAAAATTGGTCTTGGTGTGTGGATGGACAAGCGATTGATACGCATATATCATTCGAGTTCATACGCTCAGCGGCAATCTTCTGTTCGTATACGTGTTTGAATATACATACTCGTGGTAATCCTTATGAAAGTAGATTTAGAGTTCAATCTTTATATGCTGTCTAAATGTTGTGGGCAAAATTATTGCTAGCGTTTTACAAATTTGGTCACAGGAATCAACCCGTAGAGTTTACTCCGAAACTGAGCGTAATTTCGGCAAGGGAAGATCATCTGTGGGGATGATCTTCTCTCTAAGACAGACTAAAGAAAATTTTGGAAAATGAGTATGTCTTTATACACAGTTTCTGCTGAAGTTCACAGAAAGAATTCAACTACGTTAGGAGGGAGGGCCTTTTTAAGTTGATTTATCTTACCGGCTACCAACCAAAATTTTTTGTGTTCTCGTTATGCCTTTCAACTCTTGCATGAAGTACCCAGCCCACTTCAACGGTGGTACTTTAGAAGGTTTCGAAATTCACCGAAGTGTCAAACATGAATTTGTCCTTGCTCTCACACTTTTCCGCAATTTTCGACTCTGTTGGCTGGAACATGTTTTAAGGACGATAGCACAAGGTATTTATTCACGAACGTGATGTGATGACGAGATTTTAAACCAGAACAGTTCGAGGACGCAAAACCAATGTTCGGGATATGTTAATCAGTGACATGTTGTTTTTCAACGATGCCGTAATTATTAATCACTACGAAGAACATCTTCAAACTCTAATAGACCGCTTATCATTGACATATATTTAGTTGGTGTGTTATTTCTACACACGTTAAATCTAACTGATTTAAAATATATTTTTAGTTGAAATTTCTGAGAAGCTTCACTTGGACAAACTATATGATTCTGAGGATATCATTTTCGGAAAAAGCGCTATCGTTAAAGCCGATTTATAAATTTATTAATACATAAGGTGCAAAAACGTAATTCCGAGTAAGCTGAATTCAACACAACAAATAATAAAAACACAAATCTTAAACAGATGCAACAGTGGCATTCAAGTATAACTTTGTTTAGCACTTATTCGCTGTTGCAAGGCTCGGTGAACCTGATCTTACTGTCACCACCTGATGAAAGCAAACAGCCAGAAACCGGTAGTGGTATGTAAGGGATGGGGGGGTGAGCATCACAATACATTGAAAAATCTTAAACGTTTTCCGTTTCATGTAAACTAACCTAAGGAGGTGCAATTTTTATTGGTTCTCAACCAAACCAAGTGGTCAAAAAGTTGAAAAATCCGTCAATTCGAATAGTTAGGTATTCGGGAGTGAACTTTTTGAGGTCGATCGTACGTTAAAATCGTATGCAAATCTAGTCAATGAATGTTGAGGTCCAAATGTTCACACATTACAAGATCATAAGAACGTGACCCGTGTTCACCGTGTTTTACAATGTTTTCAGCGACCGAACAGCTTTCTTTCGGTACAACTCGATTTTTCACGACAAACTTCTCGTTTACCGGAGCGAAGGATTCCGAATTGTGGATCGTTGGACTGAAATCGCACACGGAATACACACTTTCGATGTGGGTACATGCTAGCGAACGCGTTTCGCACAGTCACAGTTTCAAATTCCAAACAACAACAATTGAACGGGGTAGGTTTGACATGCTCCATTAGATTAATGAAAGATTATTTATTGCTAAACTTCTTTATTTGTATGTAAGATATTTCATGGATTTTGCGTGACAAAATCTGAATTTTTCAACACAAATTGAAATAAACAATTCTCCTTTTTCAGCCTCAAATTTACCGCCTTGTGATGATTAATGTAAAGATCAAAACTTCAGAGAATTGGTGTAAAACTGTAATGCACAAGCCTGTCAACATCGTAACGTTGTTTGTGGTATTTCGTATGAACTATATAAAGGCGTGAACCTAAATCATGCAGTTATCCATTGAGGTGGCTATTGACGGAAATATTATCATTGATAAAGTTATTAATTCAAATACTACAGTTTCAGGGGCCAGATTTTTCAACCTTGTTATCATGATATATGTTCCAAAAGTACATGATATATATATATATATATATATATATATATATATACAGTGGAACCCACGTACAACGAACTCGCTTACATCAAATTCCCGCTTATAACGAACACACCATGATTTCCCAAATAAATTCCCTATCTGCAAGCTTATTTGAAACATGCGTACAACGAACTGTTCGTTACGAATCTCGCTTATTACGAACACCGTACACTTTCCCGACAGCTATGTTTGTTTGCGTACAACGAACTCGCTTTGTCTGGCTTTTAACCCACAACTCTCCGTCAAGAGTGGCCTGCAGTGGCCTGCAGCCTGAATAGAACTGGCACACAGCTTGGCGAGACACAGGCAGCCTGACCTACAGTGTGCTAACTGACTCGCACGCATGCACAAGAAAATCACGTGAATTCTTTGTGATTCGTAATCACAGACTCATGATAAATTGAAATCACTCAGGCAGACACTCCGTCTGTGAAAGATGCCAGGAGTGCTCTTGATCTCTGCAGAAGGTTTTTTTAGAATAAAAGGGAGAGACGTCGAAAGAGAACTTGAATTTGTGGAGAGAGAGATCGAGGCAGTGGCGAAGTCAAAACTTAAACAAAAGAGTATCGCCAGCTACTTTAGAAAACGTGAGATTAGACTGTAGGTGTCGCAACTCGCTTACAACGAACTCCGCTTATAACGAACATTTTACTCTCTCCCCAGCGATTCGTTGTACATATATATATATAAATATATATGTGTGTGTATGTATATGAGATATAATATCAGTAAAAATTGCTATTGGCATGCAAAGGTGTACTAGGGTTCTTACAAAGAACAAATAAATTAATCACTGTTCAAGCGCACATTACACTTAACTTGGTAAATGTATTGTGTTGCTCACATTCTCCGCACTTACACATCTTATCAGGAAGGGTTCAATCTCGTGTGTATACAGTAAAGATTTTGTTTAATAACCTTAAAACGGTGAAAAAGTGTTAAGCAAACGTATACTTGAATGCAACTTTTAAATATGGTTTTCACAAAGATTACGTTGTTCAAATACAGGACCACATAGCTATCCGGGTCAATTGGTGTTCACACACATTAACCGTACACACCCAACTAAATTGGTCCTATTTTAATCGCTTCGAGCGGCTGACCCAGCATCTTTTTTGAGTTCCGTGTTAAAAAATCATGAATAATTGTAACAATTTCATGTCTACATTTACATTCACGTATACATTTATCACTTTACCACTGTTTCGAGGCTTAAGGAACCGTTTTGACATGCATTAAGATGTATTGGACAAACTCTATTTCGTTTTCAAACTTTAGCTGTATTATAATGACGGATGTCCACAGAGCTAGGTCCGTGAATTATAAAAGCTGGTTTAAGCTGGTTCATGGTGCACTAGGAATTTAATCAATATTTCGTCAGACCAAGGGTGTCAGTACCAACAGAGATCAAGATTAAATTTCATTCACCTGACCAATCATAAGGTGGTTAAGAACTGCATAGTCCATGGTGGGTTCTGCGCTCGTTAGGATAGACAGGCGCGTTCAATATCAACTGACGCGCCACAACCCCTAATCGCTCAATTGTTTTGGTCTTGGCAGGTGTGAATGACATCTGCTGAACGAGTAGCTCGATTGAGTACTCAGTGTGCACACTAGGGGTCACACACGTTAATGTTTATCCGCTGAAGAACCGGACGCCAGATTGTGGACATATCAGCCCAATCCACCTTATTGACTGCTTTCTTACCGGCCTTTGTTATCTCAACCACCTCAGCGTGAAGTCGTTCAATGTATGGTTTTTTCCCCTGCTTATCACGAAGCTTCTGAGTCAGAAGCGAAACGTTACCAATAAACTATTCTCACCGATTTATTACAAATTTCTTTTTTCATGATTATGATTTCCCGATCGGTCACGAACATTTTCCATTACATTGCTTAATCCATATTTGTTTTGCATTAGTAGAACGCTTCGTATATCATCTCAAACAGTTGAAAAACCTTCAACAGAAAAAATAGGGCTATATTTAAAACACTGTTCGTAATCTCTCGGATTTATCCGTAAATAATGAGATATATCAGATTGTCGAGAATTTATATACACTGAAATCTCAGTACTATGCCACCCGTTGGGACCGAGCAAAAGTGGCATAGTAGCGAGAGTGGCATAGTAACGAGGTTTTGTAAAAACGGCTTTATTTTCTCAAGTCCATCATTTATTTGCTCAATCGATCAGTCCAAAGCTCTCAGAAATCGTCGGCTGACGCATCTTCTGTCGTCGGATCTCGTTCATCTCGTTGTCTAGCCTGATCACACGCTCGCATCAGTCTCGTCTAGGTCGAAGACTCCATCTGCAGAGAACTGACTGAGTAAGGGCCATAGAACCTGCTGCTGCCAATCAATAAGGGATTGGGAATCCACCGCTCCAGCTTCGCCCTGCACTGTCTTGAACGTAACGCTATTGCGCTTCTTGAAGCTGTCTAACCAACCGTCGCTCGCCATGAAGTCTGGGATGGGCATCAGCTCGGCCAGTTTTATCGCCTTCTCCTTGATCAGATCTCCGCTGACAGGCACATTCAGTCCTCTTGCTTGCTTCAGCCACATCAGCACTCCCTCCTCAAACTTCGGGTCGTGAGGCTGCGTCAGCTTCATGCGCTTTGATGGAACTCCAGCTTTGGTTGCAGCTTCAATTGCATCATTCTTGCTGAGTATGTCCTCCACGGTGGTTCTCATAACTTCGACGCCCCATTTCTTGCTAATCTCCCTCGCCAACTTGGACTGATTCGGCTCCTTCTTCGCAGCATCGATGATCTCAAACTTCTCCTTCAGCGTAAAGTCTGTTCGCTTGCGTTTTTGAGCTGACATTATCGGCTGAATAGTTTGAAAAATAACGATGTCACTGTTGTGTGTGTCTGTTTGTGCGCGCGCTTTCGTGGGTCTAGCTATCGATACTTAAAGCAAGAGTAGGAAAGAGGCTTGTCGTTGTGCGTGAGGTGATTGGCTTGTTGTAGCTGGCGTCAGGGAGAAACATCGTGTGTTTGACCTTGAAACCGGCTGACTATATGCGTAAAATGCGCGAAAATGCACTTTTAAATAGTCAGAATAGTGGCATAGTAGCGAGAGTAGGGAGTGGCATAGTAAATTTATTTTGTATTGAATTTTGTCGGGGCCGAGCAAAAGTTGGCATCGTAGCGAGAGTGGCATTAGTACCGCGATTTGAGTGTATACAGATGCGTTCTAACAAATGAGCTTGAAAAATTGTCCCATTTTAATTACTTACAAATCTGCAAACACGCATTCACGCATTGTATTTCAGCCAACCACCTATTCTCGAATCGATTACAAGTACAGCAATTGCATAATCTAAAGGAATTAACATTTGAATTTGTTTAGATCCAAGTCACAAAATTTATTATTGGGAGGAAGTTCGGCACTAGATTGAACGCTTCTCGTGTCAGTGTGCTTTTGCCTATAAAGGAACATGCTAACTTCTAGAGGTTTGACAAATTTAGCCACATAAGCGTTTGTAGGAATTAGCGCCGGCAATTTGATTTATTTCGATGAAATGTAATATCTCATTCTACATCAGACATGAAATTTCCGACGGAACTAATTCTACATTGTTTGCATTTTTTAGGTGGAGAAGAAGTTCAGGAGCTGACTTTTTGGTTGCGTCCTATATTAGAATAGGCAATAACACAGCATGTAAGTGACTAGAACAATTGTATTAGACGATACATACGGTACTAGGTAATCGCCAATAGGGTCAAAGAATTATTAGGATTTTACATGATACAGCGATGGTCATGCCCAACCTTATGTGAAATACTAAATATAGTCCGAACAAGACCAACACGTCCCGAGTGTCAGTAAAAGCAGTCACGCAAAAACCTATCGAGACGACGATCCCAGTTGCAAAAGTATTAATATACACAACAATGTAGTTGGTTCAACGTAATTTACGGTTGAAAGGCGCTAGCTCCAAGTTGAAGGATTAAGAAGCTGGAAATGTGAAATCGTAGAGGTTTAAAAACGCATACAGTTTCTTATTTTCCAATATGAATTGTATCAGAAAAGAGACGAGGCATCGTCTGTTGGAATCAACATGCTCGAAAAACCTAATATTTGTGCAATACCATAATATTTAATATACTGTGTTAATAAATCACACTAACATATTTCGAACTAGCTAGATCTAATGAACAGTGTAAATAATTACAGGAATGGGAAAATGGTTGTGGGAATAGTAGGTTTACACAATTGTTCCACACATATGTATTTATAACGGAAGTAGTGACGGTATACAGTAAACAGAAGGCCAGCGTGGGGTTTCTTTAATATAAAAGCGCTTAAAGTTTGCTTGAAAATACTTTTAATCGGCGATCACGAGAGTTTGAGGGTTAAGTACGAAAATAACTTTGGGCAGACGATTTTGAGCTGGACACAATCGGAGAAGGATCATGGAGTCTGGATATGTGGCAGCCTAAAGAACAGCGTACGTTGTGAGGTCATTTACAATCGTGCTTCAAAGCATCTAGGTATGCTCCGACGGATCTTCAGAACCTTTACACCTGGAAGGTTGCTAAGCATCATGAAGATCTACTTAATTCCCACAACGGAACATGCATCGCAAGCATGGACTCCATGGATGAAAAAAGACATAATCTTGCTTGACAGGATATAGCAAAGTGCAACCAAAGTCCTGCGTGGTTTTCGAGACCTTACATACGTGGAAAGGTTGAAAAAGCTAAAGCTCCCCACTCCCCATCAACGTAGACATCGAAGTGACGTTATCATTACATACAACATATTGAATACTCCAGATCATCCAATCAAACATATGTTCAAATAACGTGAGCCATGAATTAAACGTAGCCACTCAGCAGCACTACAAATTCCCCATTCCCGTACTAACTGTCGCCGATATTTCTATTCGGTACGTGTCTGTTTCCTGTGAAATGCCCTTCCCGAAGCAATTATCACCTCTCCCTGTATCCAAACATTCACTCGAACCTTGGACACTTATTTGTTACATAACGATTAGACGATGTCTGTGTATTGACTCAGGGTAAGCATATTGCTTGACTCCAGTGACATCGTATAATTGTTTTTTATACCTCTTATTGAACGAATATTTACTATGATATGGTAATTGTGAAGCTATGTGCTTTTTTGTGACCATAAATTCTTGAATCTGGAAAAAAGTTAAAGTGGCGTGCCGCTGGAATCAATTATATGTACATAACTAAGTGGAGGGCTGCCATCTGTATTACACTAAATGTTAATATTAGCTCAAAGCAATTCACATAAGCTCAAGAGAACTCAATCGAAGCAGATAAATTGGCTATTTAAAGGCTATGTTATACAATCTAGTTGCATTATGATAACTCCTTTCGAGTAACACGATGAATTCGCTCAACTAAGGTTCTCAAACTTGTGTTGTATGGTTCACGTTTGGGTTTATAAATATATTGATTATCTTCATAAAATGAATGCCGTGGGAAACGCATTAAAAACCAGCCTGAGTAAGCTGCATATACTGCAATGGCATTCTACATAGAAGACGACTGAGAATCTAAATTCTTACAGTAACTGGCAGTTTTCTATTCTATATGATCCAATCTGATCAGCTTAGGCTGCATTATCATAGTAGATGGAACATGCTGTATATACCAGTATCTGGATTTGTCTCTTTGTCTTACTAAGGAATATCCAAGTGCAGCACATATTCCCTGAATGCACATTTAGTTTCTATTCCATTTTCACATGCACTAGACCAGTATTTCTATTTGCCATAAAATGATTGCAAAAAATCCAATCACTGTTGTACGATATACTACCGATAATCTGTGACAAGAATAGGACTCTAAATATTCTTTAAATGACACCAATGCATTTTAGCAATATTTAATTTGTTGAAGCATTCTGAGTGGTGTCGATGTTTACATACGTCTGAGGCAAACACTGCTGACAATGAAATTGAAACGAGTTTAAATGCATTGGAATCAAAAATTTAATTGAACTGATAAAAACGCCATTAATGTAAATTTGATTCCTGACTTAGGGGATAATAGCAAAAAGCCCGTAGTGCATGCGTTACACCTATCAAACATTTGGAACAAAATAAGCTTCTTTCCACCGCATAAAACGAAATTAGGACAAGGCACTCCTGCCTCACTAATCTTCTCATAACTCTTGATAACCTTACTCGCGCTGTGGATAATAGATACCTGAAATTGTACCCACAAAAATCATTTTATTTGCGGATGAGATCAAAATATGGACTAGCTTACATACCATAGAAGGTTGCCAAATTCTACAAAAAGATCTCGGAACTCTTCATGGTGGTCCTCACGAAACTACCCACCATTCAACATCCATAAATTTGAAATGTTAAATGTCGTTGAATCCTTTGGATTCACATACTCTATGGGATCTCAGCAACAGCCATGGGTTACGGAAGAGACAGACCTGGGTGTGTGGAGTAGCAGTAACTTGAAGTTTTCACGTCAGTGTTCTATGGTATACGAAAAGTCATGTCAAAGTTAAGCACTGCTCAGAAGGATCTTCGGTAGTTTCACAAAGCAGATACTACCACAAATAATTAACACCTATATCAGGCTAACAAATGTGTATTCTGTTCAATCATGGTCCCCATGGTTAAAAATGGACATGACCTTGCTGCAACGCGTATACCACCGGAGTAGTAAACTCGTGCCCGTACTATAAAAAAGCCATACGACGAGAGTATCGCAACTGTGAAACTGTTTGACTTTTCGTACCGTCGTGTCAGAGGTGACATGATCCTTCTGTTCAACATTCTGCATACAGGGAAACCTACTTGAACACCTGTTTCATCGGAAAAAATCGAAGGGGCAGCAGACCGCGTTGCTGAAGTTCAACTATTTCACACTCTAGATCAAATTGTCGAAGGTTCTTTTTTGCTGTCCGAGTTTGTTGTAAAAGGAACTCTCTTCCCCCACATATCATTTGTGCATCAAGCCTGAACAGGTTCAAGGTTTAACTTGACAAGTATATGCTGCCCAAATCCAAAATCGCACCTGAATAAATAAGATGAATTTCCGTATTGATAAAAGATCTTTGTTGTTTTATGTATTCCCTATATTTTCAATCTATGGTTACTGTAAAGTATTTGCTTTTCGGATTACTAAATCTTTGAATTACAAGGCAACATTTGCACAGATGATGACTAAAGCAGGTAAGTTTGCGCTAGGAGCATTGAAGACTAGAATTCACACATGAAAGGAAGTTCTGAACACAATCGTTTCACATCCTGAGGAGCAGAAAAATTCTATAATTAACGGATAGACTTTAAGCGTAATCTGCACCAAAATGTCTGTGTCAAACTCACGCTCTTCCAAGCAAAGCAAAAATATGACCTTGAAAATTGGTTCGGTTTTTGCAGTCGAACTGGCTTAGATGTTATACTTGGCTCGCTTGCCCCGAATTAAGACAAACCTCGCTTGCTTATGATCCATTTTTCCAACGAAAAGGACATGGACCGTGTCCTACTGCATTCATAGTTGCTCCGACAACAAAGTGACTCACACCACACCATATATGCTGACTTAACTTGGTGGGAAATACAGCGAAAACCAAATGGTCGGGATCATGCAGAATCAAGGAGTATTATTTTGCTTGACGTTCCAGAAAATACTGGTGACACAAAAGTTCATGAATGGAAAGAGCAAAATCGTGAACAGTGGTAATTTATTGCCGCGCCTATCTGTTCCCCAAATTTTGTGGTCGTCGACACATAAAAAATACCGAGTTGGCAGAACTATCGTGGAAAAGTCCCAAAACCACTTGAGTTTTCATTTCTGTCAAGTAGCATGACGGATGCTGTCCCATCCGAACCAAAACTGTACAGAAACAGATAACCTGAATACGTTAGATTGTGCAATCCCAAAGCCGCTAATGAGGTCAAATTGCAGATTTCCATTGAAAATAATCCTAGACTGACACAAAGAAGCCAGGGAAAATACCTCAACAGGTTTCAAGAAACGAGAAAGGTCTGACGTTGACTGCGTTGGTCGAATAATTACTGCTACTGACTCATTGTTACATGTTAAATGCTAACTTAAATGTCTCTTTACGAATGCCTAGAGTTTAATCAATAATTTAGCTGAACTTACAGAGCTGTGCAAATGACATTCACCCACCTTGTCACTATTGCTGAAAGCTAGTTTTTATCATGTATGACTGAAAGCAAACTGTCGATTCTCAACATGATACTATTACGGAACTATCACGAACGAAAAGGTGGTGGTGTGTCTCTATACTGCCACAAACGTCTTCAGTGCATGAAGATAAACGATCCTTACCTTGCAGAAGAAGATACCAACTGTTGTAACATTTAACAAGAGGCACAGCAAGACTGCATTATTGTCATAATATATCGCCCTCCGGCTTCGACGGATAATTGAAACGACAGGTTATTAAATGTTCTACACTACGCCGGTGAGATGCGAAGCTCCAAATTACTGGACTTTGGGAGCTTCAACCCTCCTCATCTCATAGCTAGATCAGATCATCCCCTACACAGACTCGGTCATAAATTCAGTGAACTGATTGACATGCTTCCAATGTATCCGACTTTACTCACAAAAGAGGATCAGAGTTTTATTCCGTTATGGATTTAATCCTTTATTCCGAGACAACCGCAGTTGAGGGTGTTGACTTCATTTCGCCCCTTGGTCAGAGTGACCATGTTGTGTTTGTCTTCAAATATGTATGTGTGGCTAGAGGAGCATAACAGTCCGCAAAATTATTCAGAAGAATAAACTACGCAAGTTTACAAAAAGTGCTTGAGTTAGTAAATTAGCGAGAGCTTGATTATCACAACACCGAAACACATTGCATCGCACTCAGAAAGAATTCAGTCAAACATATATTAAAATTTCGTTGATGAACGACGGGCAAGCGACTTTCGCTTAAAGCTTCGTAGTCCCACGAAAAAATGGTTCGGGCAAAGAAACTCTGCTTGGGTTCAACACAGAAATACCAGGATTGATGCTTCTTGGCAACAATTTTGCAGAATTCGAAACAAAGTTAACGCTTTCATAAACGAACCCAAGCAAAATTACCATCGCTTCCTCTCTTTGAAAATGGAAGGAAATCCTAAATTGCTATATCGCGAAACCATTTTTAGGCTGCCAGCGTCGAACCTTTTATTAGAAATTTGGATACTAATTTATTGCATAACGATTTAACAATACCTGCTTATTGACTCATAGTAAGTAACCAACTGGAATAAACTTGACATTACATAATTATTTTTATTTCTTTTTCATAAATATTCAGAAAGATAGATATTTAATATGATATCGTAATTGTGATGCTGTGTTTTTTGACAATAAATTCTTGAATCTTCTTGAATCTTGATACGTGTTTCTCATTGTAAAACAGGTTCATTTTACGAGAAATATTTGGATTCGGAAGCAATGTTATGTGGACAACTACCAGCACAATTTCCAAAATATGTATAATAATCTGGTTGAAACAGTGTTTGCAACAATTGAAGATAAGAAAAAGAACAAAAGGGTTTTTGATCGTTTGCATGAAGTTTTTTTAAATTATTTTCATCAAAATATTAGGATAAATAGTGACGAAGTAATATACCTACATCAGGCTTCAAATTGTCAGTCGCGCCTTTTTGCTCCGTAACGCTGACTGAACTTATTCAGAGCATTAAAACTTTTTGATCAATTGGTAATGGTTCCTTTTATATAATCATCCATATAAATCATGATTTCCTGATAAAATTTATATTATGGATACTTAATTGATGAGGGCTATAACAGTTTCAGCAAACGTGTTCGTTTCTGAGAAACAGTATAAGGGTTAGACATCCCAAATCAAATTAATTTGGTAGTTAGCCCTAGTCCAACCATGAATGACATTTAGAAATGATGGATGAAGGACTAGCGCACTCGAGTCAACTGAATTTACAAAAGTCGGAAACGGAAATAATGGAACCATCAAAAATACCTTTTCCGATGCAATTGGAAAGTATATTTAAACTTGAAGAGCGACGCAATTGGTGAAATTATAATATCCGGTAATTAAACTTTGTCAGTGAATCAGAACAACAAAAAAAACGTTAACTGAACCATATGTACTGCGAATTGTTTATGCTTTAATTTGCTAATTGTAAGTAACTGATTAAAGATAGATTTGAGAGAAATTGAATAAAACGATACACATACAGTATATCAAGTTCACTATTACTTTTTTATTCTTGAAAAAGATAATTTAGTATATATTTCCCTTCATAGTGAACAAATGGCTTACATACAGTTCTAAGAAATTAGCGGATTACATATAAGATTTTTAGTGATCTGATAATTTGGACGAATGTATACTTAAAAATGTAAAGTATGCGTAGATTATATTAATTAAAAATGCATGAATTTATTTTAAAATTATGCAGATTTATTGATATAAAATAGTTTGCTTTCTTAGAGAGAACGGAACAATTCTAAATGAGATGTGTTTTTCAAATGATTTTGAGTGACATCATTATAGGTTAGAACGAAATGATAATTACAACATCGTAGATTGCTGTGGAAACATTATCTAATATTGGCTCGAAATTCAAACTTTGGT
>JACCGJ010014220.1:0-105252 GCA_013407085.1 Atriophallophorus winterbourni
TATTTATCACGATATTGCTTGACTATATTTCGGGGATCGAACTCCGTTTTCTGATCCCTACGGAGCCTGCCATCATAACGACATTGGGCTCAATATATTCCATTTTTAATGCTTCAGTATGAAAGTTCTCTGTATACTGCATATTTGAGATATAATCAGAGCTATTGCCAATCAATATTTCTGTTTATATAATTTTCCGATTACTACAAAGTAGTTCATTTTCAAACAAATTGTCACCGCAAATAACTTGCTGAACGATCAAAATTGTCAGATCTGTCAAACTAGCGTTTGCATCCAGTGAGCTTCTAGAGATTTGTAATGCAATGTACGTAAGTAATACGCTCGAATCCGAATTAAATGCACCTCCGTTATCACATATCAATGCCACGTTTTTTTATCGGACTGTGCAGCTTGTCATACGATCGTTGCGATTCCTGTGCAACATATAGAACAAACGACATCTAATTGGTTCGTAGTAAATGATATATCTTGTTTTTATCGATCTGAGAAATGAGCTATACTAATTCTGAGTCTCGAGTTTCGTGTATCGATACATCAGAGACTGCACCACCGCGTACAATCATGCGATACATTGTGTTTTTCCGGCCATATGTGCAAAAAACGTGGTGTTTTGATGACTGAAGTTCTGTTTTTGTGTGTCCACCGGAGTAGTAGTTGCTCACCCGAAAAGATTATGTTTGATATCATATATCAAAAACATCATTTTAGCTAAACAAAAATCACAGTACAACGCGGTATATGGAGCAAACGTTTATAAAATTAAGCGACTTAATACAGACAGTTGCATAAAGTATGCCTTGAGATTAGGCATCAAAGTAAAAATTATAACACATTCTAAGCGCATTATCCCATCCGGTAATACGTTCTATATGAAAACGTTTCCGACCGCAATATATTACTGCAGCTATCAAATCGAGAAGTTAGTTTAGGAAACGCCTTTGAAGGTTGGCGTGTTCGAATGCCATAATATGACTTCAGTGAATGATTAAGACGGTCATATTCATTGCGGAGAAATGTAATTGTCATTTCGTAGGTGGTGCTACGTATTTATTCTTTCAGTTTGTATATTAAATCGTGAAATGGCAAATTTTTGTAACAAGCGACCAAATTGATTGGACGATCTTAAATCCTGTTTTATCCAATGTGCCATAACGGGCAGCGCATTTAAACAATTTATCCGAATGAGTTATTTGCAATAAATCTTGGAAAATCTTCTTCATCAGATTCTAGGTAATGCATAATTTATTAAAATTGTGGTAATGATTACTCGATTTGAGGTTCATTCGTGTTAGTTCAGAGGAGAGATTCAATGACAAACTGACCCGTGTGATGCATGGACAATCGCAGTCGCAGCATGTTACATTTTTACCAATTTATTGTTTCACTGCCGTAAAATGATCAAACACATTTCCATGTCTCAACGTCATCTGCATAAGACATCATATTACACCCAATGTCTTCCACTTATTCTGTTGGCCTGCCTCTAGCGATATTGAAAATAGATCTACACCACATACGCTCACGAGTTTCACAATTTACATTGCTGCATGTGAGTAAACAGTCTGATTCCGGATGAACAATCTCGCATGAAGCACTGACAGCTATATAATATACTCGCTCGATCAAACTCAAGCGTACGCTGACGGCGGGATCATTGTTCACCGAAAACCATATTTGTTATATCTTAGGTTCAACATGGCATTTCACACACAGCCTCCATAAGCGCCATAAAAAGTTCCTCCGACGTCAAATTTCCAATTATTTTATATCTATTTTAAAAACGTCTTTGTACAGCAAGTGCGGTCTTACCCAATTCACACAACAAAACTCAGAACGTTTTATGGTAGAAAAAGCAGTAAGCTAAACAATAACCAAATAATGAAGAAATCTATGGATAAAATATATAAAATCTCTCGAAAATCAATAGAGACACTCACCTACCGCATGATTCGTGATACGCTCATAAAGTTTAGAAGCGAAAACCGCAACAGATTCCGAACGTGTGATTTTTCCAATCAAAATGTTCCAATTAAAACAAACTCTTTCCGAAAACAAATTACGCCGAATTATTCATAGAGAATTCGGAATCCTCAAAGCTTTAAATATTTACGTGTTCGATTAAGGTCTTTGGAATATAGCATGTGTTTAAGTAGATGGTTATTAGTATGACAGTTTGTGAATGCCAACAGCAGGTTAGTCAGTGTAAGTCGTTGAGTAGAACCGTGTAGATTCAGGTTAATATTCGATCTTTGTAAGGCAAATTTCTGTAACGGGAGACCAACTTTGTCGCACGATAATAAATCATGTAAGGTAGTTCAGTATCCATTCTCAACCATTGTGACCAGGCTTGGATGAAGTGTTACATCAAAGGACGTAAATATTTATTGATTAACCGGGATAAGGTTTCGGGCGTCAAAATGCTGAATATCCTTTTTAGAAGACACAAGATACAGCACGATTTATTGTAAACTGTCAGTCAATGATATACAGGCTTAAGGTTAAACGACACCCATATACCGAGATATTTTTCTGCGGTGGTCCAAAGGAGATAATGCGTGTCAAATGATACGTTTGGTGCAGTGATATTCCAACATTTTACATTTCGCAGGTTTAAATGGTCATTCATTTGTCTGTGACCAACGAAATAAAGTGCACAGATCACGTTGTAAAACCGATCATTCATTATCAGTCCTGACACATGTCTAATGAGAAACCTGGGAATTATGGGGGACTTACTTTTGTCTGCGCCGAGGGACATGACAAATTTGAAGCTAATTGTTGAGCGATTACCTCAACATTGGCGTTGCAAGTGAACTGAGCGCGTGAATGAAATAATTTGATATGACGAGGAGCCGATGTTCGGTAAATTAATCCGTTTTTTGGACAAACAAGTCTCAATAGCTACCAGTTGTTTCGGTAATTTAGAAAGTGGTCGTGAATTAAATGCTAGTTCACTGATGCGTATGAATAATAGGAAGGTTCGTATGAATGTTACTTCAACGACGGAGTCATATCGATGTCCAGAGTGTTCCATGACACATACAGCGCGAGAATATACTGTGTTTGATAGGTTACCTCACGCTGAAAAATGTGGTTCGAAATGAAATTTCCAGACTCTGCTTTAACTCCCTTCAACCGAATCACAGGTTATCTGATTACAGAGTACCTTCTAGATGTGGAAAGGATGGATGCAACGGCAAACATCACAAAATCTTACACTGTCAAAGGTAAGTCTGAAATAATGATTAATTCGACAATTACTTGAAGCTGTGGCAGTTTCCTGTTCATCATTGCTGTAAAATAAAGGGTCCGAATAGGGTAGTGCTCACAAACGCCCTTTTGGATAATGGCTCTGACGCAACATTGGTGACAGCTAATTTAGACTAACAACGGGGACTGTCAGGTGAACAAGCCTACATTGATGTCACTTCAGTGCATGGCACACGTAAAGGAAAAACTACTGTCATTTCTTTGGGAATTTAGTCGCTGCATGATGGTGCCAAGGTAGATATCGACCAGGCTTACTTAATGAATTCTCTCCCAGTGAAAGAGGTGATTCTTCCTGAGCAGTCATTAATGAAACATTTGAATCACCTATCTGATCTCAAGATAATCCGTATCCCAGATAAAAGAGTTCGGATTTTATTGGGAATAAACTTTCCGGAGGTTCACTGGGTATTGGAACAGAGGCTTGGCAGAACGAAACAGACATTTGCACACGTGACGTCATTGGGATGGACGATTATTGGTCCAACTTCGACAGCAATGTATGAAGCTACGATGAATTGTCTCAACACAGAAGGGGTTATTGCTTAGAACATATCATTGTTTGACAGTTAATGTTCCTATAATCGATATAATTTTGCGCTGACTGTGTCAGTACAAGATAAACATATATATTTACGAGAGCCGAACGTGAGGAACGCACATTACGAGCTACCTGTTTCACGCAAATTTGATACAAGTCATGGACCTCGTAAACCTATGATGGCTGAGAAGAGACTTCGATTTTAATGGGTTGCTTGCTCAGAGATAGTTCGACTTTGGAAAAATATGATGAAATATTGCACGATTACTTCAGTGAAGGATACGTAGCAAAACTCGTGCCGTAACTGATGAAATTATTTGTTGCATTCCTCATCTTGTTTTGAATCCCAGGAAATTCAGGAAGGCAAAGACCATGTTTGATCCCGCGGTTCGTGAAAAGTGGTCGCTGTTCGATCCTTTCACCTTCCAACATCTATTTGGAATATTTTTTGTTAATTTTGAAATCCAAACACTTTCCCATTTTTTCGTTTCCTACCGCACTTTGTTTTACTATTTATATAATTTGACTACATTTTATCTGCGCATTTTCTCGTTTGGACTCGTGTGCGTAACGTGATACGCGCTCGATATTGTTTTTGACATTGACTCGGATTTTTACCCGGTTGACCCCAATATTTGAGGTATGTTATTTTTACCATATTTTGATTGCCTACATACAATACCGCTTTAATAGACAAATCCGCGTTTGGTTCCGATATACCTGGGTATTTGCGCGTCACTCAACTTGACACTTTTCATTGAATTTAAAATACAATCAAAAATGTTTGCCTTAGCTGGAGTCATGAACGCACGTCTAGGCCATCTATCTTTAAACGGGCATTTAGTAGGTGGAATGTCATCGTAATGACAACGGTGAAAGATTGATTAGATTGTGCTCAGAGCACACGCTCTACATTACCAGCACTAAATTTTGCAATTCGAAGCGTCACTGTTCCACCTGATATTCTCCATTGGCGGCCCTGTTCACAGAAATTCACCATATTGCTATAAGCTACCCGTGGCAAGAGAGTTTGCAAGATTGCCGTTCATACTGGGTCACCTGTCTGTAGTCAGATCATAAGCTAGTCTGTGCTAAGCTATCAATGCGTTTGGCGGAAAAACGTAGAAACGTTGCAAGTGAGTTGAATGTCGCCGGCCTAATGATCTGCCGGTTCTGCAAGGGTTTAAGGCCTATTTGCTTTTGCAACTTTCGGTAGTTTCCAAAGATATTATCGATTTACAATGCAGTGGGATACAAACCTATTTGAAAATGCGTTGGATAGTTGTGAACTGACTTCCTATCTAGCTCAGCACTTGGTTTCGGCTAATTCTCTACAACTAATGGAGCAACTTCTTTTGCTTTTTGTTAATAGCATGCATGATGCACCACGATGACTTATTAAACGTAAACGTGTTGTCAATATTAAATTTGGTGGGGTACTAAGGTTGTGGCAATTTGATCTGTCGCAGCTGTAGAGAATTTTAGAATATTCTCCCAACTCATCAAAACTACTGGAAGCCCGCTACCTGGTACCGGTCTGCTGATACGTGAAGCAGATAGTTCACCAGTTTTTAACATACACAGGCGCATAAAGCAATTGGTAGAACATTTTGAGGAACCGATTAACTAGCCTTCTGCAACGTCTCATTTCGAGAATGCAGAACACTGTACAGCATGATCGATTTCTATCGAGGCTCCGACACCATCACAGATTTACAATTTACTCCGGAGCCTTAAGCGCCATCAAGTATCAGGTGCTGATGCCTTCCTACTGTGCATTTTCAATGATGGCGGTTTTGCTTCAGTTTGCGAACTTCAAGAGCTGTTTGCCAACATATGGGCTGAGAAACTCGTTCTGATCCCTTGGAGAGAAAAAGTAATTTGCTTGATTTTCAAATAGGGACGCTGCGATTCCTGTAAAAATCTTTGTTTTATCAGTCTCATTTCCATAGCTTCTGAAATACTGGTCTCCATCCTGCTTCAACGATTGAGTACCAAACGGGAATATCAAACCCGTGAGTAGCAAACAGGTTTTCGTAGATCCATTTCTCACACTTCTCCAGTTACTGGAGCAACGCCACGCATTTCGTAGACAAACCATCTTGGTATTCATTGATATCCCAGCGGCATTCGATTCAATGGATCGCAGAAGTCCATGAAAATGTCTGCTAAGTCATGAAGTGCCCAAGATGTATATTCTCATCTTAAAAGCATTTTATTGCCAAACTTCGGGCAGGTTTCAAGCGTACGTACAATTGTGGTCATCGATCAATATCTTCAGCAGTGTGCGACAGGCTGCCCCATCTCGTCGTTTCTTTTAATTTCGCGATCGACGATGTCCTAAGGAAAGCTTTAGCTGGTCTGGTGGGCGATGATGTCGAACTAATGCCTGGTGAGAGATGTACCGATCTAGAATAGGCGAACGACATTGGATTCTGTGAGATGTCCGTCATAAAAGGCAACAAGCCCTCCACCGCCATGAACTTTAAGCTCCATGGTATAGCATATGCTTTGCGCATAAGAAGTGTAAAATAATTGCAAGGACAGGAGCAGCTCTTTTCCACACCTAACTGTGTGCGACGTCAATCATGAATTGACCGACAGCTTCGTTTAGCTTGGCAGTTGTATCTCTGCTGTCGGTTGTGTCTAGCAGGACATCTCACATCGTGTTCGCAAAGCGGGGTACCGCTTGCTAACCTTCACCACTTGTTGCGTCGAAGCGATGTTTCACTCCATACTATGGGCCCAGTGTACAAACCAGTGGTGCGCGCTTCACTGGTTTATGCCCGCGAAACCTAATCTATCCAAACAAAAGCTGTTCGTCGGCTTTTGCTTTTGACACGCGGTGCCTGCGTAGGCTTGCTTGCATTCGGTGGCAGCATCGCGTTACTAATATACATTTCTGCAAGGGGGTGTTAAGTCCAGGTGGAAATGGACTTAGATAAATCTGATGTATATTAGCAGCACTTACAGAGGGCACAAGAAAAAAGTTCTTAAAAATTGAGCGTAATAAACTTGAAGTCTTGCCAATGCGATCTCGCTGTCCATTTTAATCGTCCGACTGCTTTCTGCGATTGCTAAATTTATTGAGTCTTTGAAAATATTTGGATTGTACTACTTTTCAAGCAGCAATAATTTGTTGAATCGTACGGTTGCCTCGCAGAACTCCTTGTTGTCTGTACCGTTTCATGTACAGGATGTCTCAAATGAATAATAAAGAATAGCGGTATCAGCCAAATGGAGGGCTTAATCCGTTTTCAGGAATCTTAACCTCATAATTGCGAACGTTCGTCAATACCAAATGTTCGAAACGTAAACTATTCATTGCTCAGAGTAGAGAAATTCACAACCGCTACATCTAACAGCCCTTAAAATGGGCACAATAAGAATGCCTTTAAAATTGGGCCCAGTAAACTTCAAATCTGGCTAGTGCGATCCTGGATTCAATTTCAAACTTTCGACTACTTTCAACGATTGCTAAGCTTATTAAACGTTTGAAATGATCTTAATTAGCATCGCAGTTTACATAATCTCAAATTGTAATAGTTGTCTAACCAGCACCGATTTGTTGCATCTTACGGTTGCCTGGATGAAAATATATTCCCTTCGCAAAACTCCATGTTGTCTGTAGTTTTGAAGGAACACAACAACCAGTATACTACACGTCTACCACGTTCTCTTGCATGTATATGCTACTTGTCATGCGATTGTTTTGATTCGTTTGCCACACATAGAACGAACGACATCTCTTTGGTCTGCCGTTAATGTCCAATTGAATGCGTTGGTTGAGGGACTTAGACGTAGAATGCCATGTCTTGAGAAATTCCCGTGTATGGCATGTTCCACCGACGGCAATTTTTTAAACATTGAGTAAAATGAAATTGATGACTTTAGCTATCTGCATTCGTGTGTTCAAACCGCCAATGTATGCTCGTGTAATCTTCAACCCAGTCTGCCTATTGTCTGACGGATGCAATGTATTTCACAATTTCTGCATGGTATATTGTAGACGTCAATTGTTTTGTCCTCATTTATTTTTGACTTCTTCGATTTTTATATATGCATGCGTATCAGAGGCTTGTGCAAATGTCCTTCAAAATTATGCCTAGTAATTTTTAATTCACGCCAATGCAATCCTAAATTCAAGTTCCATTTTCATGGCGTTTTTACCGAATGTTGAATTTGTTGGACATTCGAACTGTTTCCAAAGATCCCCAAGGTATCGATTAATTCTGATTGCATCATTTCCCTAGCCAAGAACAAAAATTATCATGTGATTGCCTGTAATTAAATATGTTCCCTAGAGAATAAGTCTCCATTTCCAATGCTGACATAAAAGAAATCTAATTACTTCTTTGAATGGAGCATTTCCATCAGAATTAATCTCGCTTGCAGCGCACAATTAGAAATAACAACGCAGCTGACTGTACGAGGTGCTACGTACTAGTTCTTTGAGTTTGTATATTAGATAGTCAAATGGCAACTTTTTGTAACAAGCGACTAAATTGATCGCACGATCTTAAATCCCGTTTGATGGAACATAATTAACAGGACGCGCATTTAAAAATTATCAGAATAAGGTTTCTGCGATATTTCTTCGGGAATCTTCTTCACCAGACCCTAGGTAAGGAATAATTTAGAAGAGAAAACCAAAAAGTAAAACAAACTTTTACCGAGAAATGTTACGCTGAATATGAAATCATGTATGCGGAATCCTTAAATGTTTTCGGGTTCCAGTAAGGCCACTGGGCTTTAGCAAGCGTTTAAGGAAATGGTTTTCATTATACAATAGTACGAATGCCAACAAGAGGTCAGTTTGTATCCATCGTTCTGTAAAATCATGTAGATTTGGTTTTTACATTCACTGTTGGAAAGGTAAACTTCTGTAACTTGGCACCAACTGTGTCGCACAATCATAAATCCTGTCAAGTAGTTCGATATACTTCCTTAGTCAAATTGCATAGACTTGAATAGCATATTCCATCAAAGGACTTACATACGTATTAATTACCCTGGGCAAGGTTTTGGTCTTAAAAAATGTCCTGAATATCTTTTTTAGAAAACTCAAGATACGGCAGTCTTTATTGCACACTGTCTGGCAATCATATCCAGGCTCAAGGTTAAACGACACACAGATATCGATATCATTTTCTGCGGTTGTCCAGACAAGCTTTTGCCGGCGAAGCTGATACGTGTTGTGCAGAGATTTTTCAAGCCGTTGCATTTTACATTTCGCAGGGTTAAATGGTATCTCATTTGTATGTGACCAACCAAATAAGGTGCACATATCCCGTTGTAATGCCGTAAAGTCATTAACAATCTTGACACCTTTCAAATGCGACACCTACTAAGTATGGCGGGGTTAAATTTTGCTTTCACCAAAGGAACTTCTTTTCGTTGAGTTTACAAAGTTCCCTCCCAACCATCCAGTTATTGACGGTCATTTCAGTTATTAACTTCAGACGTGTCGTCCCTAGTAAACCTTGATATGGGCTACAACGCTTAGGATTGAACACAAGTGAGTAAGACTTTGCTAAAGCATCGGCGGTACATTGGCTCAGTTCTATTCCTGATGTCAACCTGGTAATTGTGTTTGCATCTTTGTGGTATAAAACTCGATTTTTCGTCATTCTTCGAATTCAAAAATAATTTAGAAATGTATTTCTATATACGCCAGAATCCAAAATATCAAACTCTTGAGTGTGTGCAATCTGGAGTCTGATGTGAAGGGATTGAAAGTGTATTTTGCTGAAGACTTGTGACTGTTTGCCGAATCGATTTGCATTACATATATAATGGAAGACGAGGTCGCTATTTTCCAGTGGCGCCAGATGATGTACATCCTCGTCCGCGGTTGCTTCAGGCGTTAAGACGAAGTCGAGTGTTGAATGTTGGTCAAGACCCCGTCTGCGAGTTAACGGTTCAACGTGGTTGTGCAATGAAACAATTTCGATGAGCTCCTTGAATTTACGTTCAAACGTATGTAGTGATTGTTCACTTCTTGAAAACAGATTAAGGAGAATAAAGTCGCTCATGGTAAGCAACTTAGTAGCCTGGCAGCTTGTGATGTATTCCAACGATTCGTCTTGTTTTACATTCAATAGGATTTCGGATGATGGTGATCGTTAAATATGGCTGATCCTACAGTCATCTCCATTGACTAAATTTACTAAATACCACATCATATCTGGAAGGCTGATGTCAGCATGATCAATTGCATTACACTAGGCTAAACGTTCATGAAAGTAGAATGAAAAACTACCACCGGAACTTAGGCGATCGGCTAAGTGGAGTGACCTTTTCAGGATCGAGAGCTCACAATCAGTCAAATAGAGGTGAAACCAAGTAACTGTAACTGCAACGAAATCAGGTAAAATTCTGATATAAAGGTCGTATAGTTCAGATAATCTGTTCGGTAAACACAGAGAATTCGTATATATACACTTGCTCATATTTATCTTACACAATGTTGTAACATGTAATGTAGCTATGATCCGAATCGCGATAAGCAACATTTGACTGTCAGTAACACAATTACAATAAAACTAAGACTGCGATGGTTCGCAGGTTTTAGTGAGGGAACACGCTTGACCACGCTAAGTCTAACTTCTGGTGGAAGCTTCGCGCAGTACGATTTCCATTTGGTATTGATAGTCGTAATCATGCCGTTTATTAGAAAATTGATCGTCAGAGGACTGGGTTAATTGCCTTCATATTTGGGTGATCTAGGTATGCTAAAAGTTTCCATAAAATTGAATGACGAAATCAAAAGGCATCGGCGATGTATAACCATTGCTTCAAATCGTGTTGCTTTTGATTACGAAACTAATACTGCAATAACATGTCCGGTGTCACCGAGGAATATTAAACTACGTGAAGTAGACTAGTCTCGACGAGTGGATTAACCTTTTGTTTCCAGCCAGGTTTTGTCGGTTTGTGCTCAGTAAGTCAAACCAGGAAAAGCCCTTAGTATATATGCATTGAGGATGACTTCTGCCATGTCAGATGTCACCCATCATATGCAAGGTCGTTCTACTGATGGGGAGCATTGATGCTGAGTTAACCGTGTAAACGAAGGAAGTTCTAATGTTTTCAAGCAATGTGTTTACAGAGCTTAGCCCATTCCTTGAACGCTTGTGCTTTTCTTGCTTCAAAATTGTATCTGTCGACTAAGGTACATTTGTGGTGATTACATTGGAGCGTTATCGGTCTCATTTGAATGAGCGGTAGTGTTGCGTTTTTGGTGTTACTCGGATCTGGTGACTAGAAGGTTGGGATTCCTAGCGAAAGTGTTCACCATTTTATAAAACGAGGACCACTGTTAGCAGGATTCATTAGGTCCATCTTTATTACGTGCGGAGAAGCAGACACCAAACTCAGTTGAGGGAGAACTTTCTGACCCATGTTTTCTCATCCTTTTTGCCGCTTTGAAAAAGATAAATTTTGTGTTGAATTGCGTTCGCAATTTCATCTACTGAAAGTAGTTTAAGTGTTTCTTCAAGTTTCCGAAAACAGTTTTCCATAAACTTCATTCGAGATTCCAGCTTCGCCTCATGGATAGGATTTTTGGGTATATCACTACGCTGTAACTTCTATATGCATTTCACACGTGGCGAACGCCCGGGGAATTAACGTAGTTAACAAACGATATTACGTCCTGCGTTAGGACTTTATCACAGTTGGTATGTTATTTAACAGAACAGCAAAAACATTTAACTATTTGAGATCTAGCGCTTACACCTTTGTTGCGCATTTGACACGCATCACGTGCTGCCTTTTTTCCTGTGTCATCGAGACTATCCTTCGTGTCATTGCTACAATCTAGTGAGTGATGAGTCAGTGCACTTGACGATGCCGTTGTTGAGCCATTGACAGCTGCCGGGGGGGTGAATGCGTTGGACCGAAGTGATTCAATACAATTTAATGGTCTGAAAAGCACAGAGTTTTAAAATAACTACAGAATAATATGGGAATTGCGAATAACATAGATAGTAAAATATGGATTTGTTTGCTTACTGATCAGTTCAGTAATCAGGTAAAAATACCTAAGGCATAAATTGTTTTCAACCGGTTGGATGTGTTAAATATGTAGTTTACTTTGATGAATGGAAGTTCCAGGTAAAGCATACACGTACAGAATAAAAATAGTTTAGAGTCAGGAATAAGAACTGTATAGTCATGACTCCGGCTTGTTCGTGGTGGTAGTCGTGTGAACAGTTTATTCAGGGGTTGTTGGGTGTACGCAGTATTATGAACATAAGATTCAAGTCGCCTCTAAGACGGCAGCAGCGAAAGTGTAAGAGATTGAGGCTTGTAATCCGATCTTCGTATTGTTTATGCTTTAAACTACGTACGAGCCCTCACGGTGCAATTCGTTTTTGAAAGAGATATGGAAGCTCTTGGCATTCATCTTGCTAATTGGAGGCATTGTGTAAAGCTAAAAGAACATTTTCGAGTCATTCATGTTTCTGTTTTTCTAGAATGCGTATAAATTTATATAGTCTTTGCATCTTATAAGCCATCCCTCTAAAGATGTTCACCTAACCCTGTAAAATGAGATGTAAGCCATTTCAAAGCACCCGTCATAAAGTTCATCATACTCAAGGCGTATGCGCATTCTGATTGGGGCTACATATCTGATGAGTGCAAACGGTACGAAACCGGTCGTTAAAAGTATGTGATGGAAATGCAAATGTGCATCATCTTTATTAAATTTTGAAATAGCCAATTAAAATATCGTTTGCGGAAATAGTTGATCTCTAATGTACAGGATGTCTGACAAACATTGAAAAACAATAGCGTTTTGCGGAAAACGAGGGCTTTTACCAAAGTAATGTGTTACTCATATCCCCCGCACTTACACTTTTACCGTAGTCAAAAACTCGACCACATAATTTCCAACGTTCCTCAACGCCAAATTTTTGGAAAAGTAAATGCTTTATTGCTTCAATGTCCGAAATACAAATTTGTTTTTTTTCTCTTTCAATAATTGCATGCGGATCAGAGGCTTGCGCACATTTCCTTCAAAATTATGCCCAGGAAACATCAATATTGGCCAACACAATCATGGATTCGACTTCCATCTCCATGCAATACAACGAATGCTGATTTTGTTGGACATTCGAAAAGATTCCAATGATCGTCAAGTTATCTATTATTTCAGTTTCCATCAGTTCCGTAGTCTGCACCACCAATTATCCGGTGATTGCATGTAATAAGATATATTCCCTAGCGCAGAACTCTCCATTTTCAAAGATAATAAAAGGGATCTAAGTTCTTAGGTAAATGGAGCATTTTCTCAGAATAAATCTTTCTCGTAGCCTACATTAATGTATAACAACGCGTATGAATGAATTATACGGAATTGACCAAACTCATGTTGCACGGTACGCTCACATAAAGTCATATTCTGATTTATCGATCCGAGAAATAAGCTACGGTAATTCTGAAACTTGAGTATCGTGTATCGATAGGTCAGACACTGCACCAGCGCGTACAATCTTGCAATACACAATGTTCTTTCGGCCATATGTGCAGAGATCTGGTTTTTTTGGTGACCGTAGCTCTGCATTTGTGAGGCCATGGCAGCAGTAATTGCTCATCCGAAAAGAATATGTTTGAACGCATTTCTCAGAAATATCATCTTTGAAAAAATAAATCACTTAAACAAAAACGCCGTACAAAGCGGTATATGGAGTAAACGTTTCATAAGCATAGCAACTTAATACGGACAGTCGCATAACGTATGTCTTGAGATTGAGTATCGAAGTCAAAACTAACGCATTGTTAGCTTATTATTCCATCCGGTAAGGCGTCCTTTATGAATAAGCTTTCGACCCAAATATATTAATGTAATTATCAAATCAAGAAGTTCGGATGGCCAACGCCTTTGAATGTTGGCGTATTCGAATGCCATAATTTGACTTCAGTAAATGATTAGAATGGTGGTTTTGCTGTGAAGAATTTTAATTATCATTCCGTACGTCTTGCTACGTACTATTTCTCGGAGTTTGGACATTAGATCGTGAAATGGAAACTTTTTGTAGCAAGCGACTAAATTGATTGCACGATATTAATTTCCGTTTGATGGAACATACCTTAACACGACACGCATTTAAAATAGGTATTAAAAACTGGATTTGTTTGCTTACTGATCAGTTCAGTAATCAGGTTAATATACATAAGTCATAAATTGTTTTCAACCGGTTGGATGGGCTAAAGATGTAGAGTTTACATTGATGCATGGGTTTAAATCTTTTAGGGTGCACAATATATAGGTTCAATGTTTGGATTGGTCAACATGTAGCTGTCCAAGTTCGATTTGAATATATCCATATTGGGTTAATGTGCAACCTTACAGAATAGTGTTGTAGGCCTCCGTCGGTCAATGTCGACCATGGATGTACATCACATCGCGTGAATTTCATGTTCTGCGACTTTTTGAATGACTAAACAGTCCGATTCGGGAGGAAAAATCTCTTCCGCAGCGCTTGCAACGATAGTCAGAACTCTGTTGTATTGCATCAGTTGCACGCCGGCGGCGTGATCTGCGTTCAGCAGCCAGGCGCTGTATTTGCTCCTCTCCGGCTTGCAGTCGACGCTTTACACAATGCCTCCAAAGTGAGCGGTCAAGAGCAAGTTTTTCCCAGCTTGCGGTGTCAATGTCAAGAGCTTTCATATCTCTTTTGCAAACATCTTTGTACCGCAAGTGCGGTCTGCCCAATGGTCGACTTCCTAATTGCAACTCACCGTAGAGTAGATTTTTGGGATAACGACCATTTTCCATTCTATAGACATGACCAAGCCACCGCAGGCGGCGCTGACGTAATAGGGTGAACATGCTCTGTAGACCAGCTTTAGAAAGCACTTCAGCGTTAGTCACTCTGTCCATCCACGATATGTTCAAGATACGACGGATGCTTCGTAGATGGAAAGCATTCAGCTTCCGTTCGTGTCTTGCGTGGGTGGTCCAGGTTTCACTGCCGTATAGTAAAGCATTTAGTACGCACGCGCTGTATACCATCATCTTTGTCTTTACAGTCAGCTTGCGGTTACCCTAAACACGAGAGTTCAATCGGGACAAAATGACAGCTGCTCTGCCAATCCGCTTATCAATCTCCGTGTCTAGCGAGAGGTTATCCGCAATGGTTGAACCAAGATATGTGAAATGATGTACTGGTTCGAGCTGACAGTTTCCAACAGTGATGATTGGCGGCGATACAGTCCCTTGACCAAGGACTTTGGTCTTGCTCATGCTGATTGTTAGACCAAAATCTTTGCATGCCGACGAAAAACAGTCCATTAGCGACTGTAGGTTTTTCTTGGGAGTGAGCAATAAAGGCTGCATCGTCGGTAAACAACAGGTCACGGATTATCGCATCCCGTACTTTGGTTTGTGCTCTCAACCAGTTCAGGTTGAAAAGCTTGCCATCACTTCGCGTGCGTATGTAAATGCCTTCTGTTCTCGTCTTAAATGTGTGCTTCAGAAGCAGAGCAAAGAAAATGCCGAACAGCGTGCGAGCAAGAACACACCCTTGTTTGACGCCTCGGCGAATTTCAAATGCTTCTTAACTGCAACCGTTGAAATGGACTGAGCCTTTAATGCCTGAGTGGAACGAAATAACGAGTCTCAGCAGCATTGGGGGCAGCCTATCAGATCGAGCATTTTGAAGAGACCCTACCTGCTGACGTAGTCGAATGCCTTAGTTAAATCAATAAAAACACCGTATAATGGCATACGCTATTCCAGACACTTTTCTTGAAGTTGTCTCAGGGAGAAGATCATGTCAACGGTTGATCTTCCCTTGCGGAAGCCACAGGGTAGTGAGTTCCAGGTAAAACATACACGTAGAGAATAAAAATAATCTCGAGTCTCAATTAAGTATTGTATATTAATGACTCCGGCTTTTTCGTGCTGGTAGTCGTGTGAATAGTTTATTCAGGGGGTGGTTTGGTGTATGCAGTATATTGAACATATGATTCAAGTCGCCTCTAAGACGGCAGCAGCGAGAGTCGAAAAGATTGAGGCTTGTAATCCGATATTCGTATTGTTCATGCTTTAAACCACATACGAGCCCTCACGGTACAATTCGTTTCTAAAAGAGAAATGAAAGCTCTTGGCATTGACCTCGCGAATTGGAGGCATTGTGTAAAGCGTCGTCTGCATGCTGGGAAGCAGCAGATACAGCTCTTGGCTGCTGAACGCAACTCACGCTGCCATTGTGCAAATAAAGCCCTACAAACGAGTTCTGCTTATCATAGCAGGTGCTGCAGGAGAGATTGTTCCTCTCGAATCGAATAGTATAATCTTTTCAAAACCTGTAGAACATGAACATTCATTGGATTGTGACTTTTATCCATGGTCGACATCGACCGAAGTGGGTCAAAAACGTTGCACGATACGCTCACGTCAAGTTATATTTTTAGTTAGTCAATCTGAGTAATAAGCTACGCTAATTCCGAAACTTGAGTTTCATGAATCGATAGATCAGCGAGTGCACCAGCGCCTATGATCTTGCAAAACACAGTGCTTATTCGACCACATTGGCAGACAACGTGTTGTTTTGGTGATCGAACTTCTGCATCGAGGCCATCTGAGGCCATCGCAGTAGTAATTACTCATCCGAAACGTATATGTTTGAACTCATATCTCAGAAACATCATTGTAGAAAAAATCAATCAGCTAAACAAGAATCACAGTACAAAGCGGTATATGGAGTAAACGTTTCTTAAGTTTTGCGAGTTAATACGGACAGTCGCATAAAGTATGTCTTGAGATTGAGCATCATAGTAAAAATTATAACAATTTTGTAAGCGTATTATTCCATACGGTTAGACGTTCGACCCAAATATATTACTGCAATTATCAAATGGAGAAGTTAGGATAGCCTGAGGCTTCAACGGTTGGCGTGCTGGAATGCCATAAAATGCATACAGTAAATTATCAGGAGGTTGATATTCGCTGTGAGAAATATTGATTATCATTCCGTATTTGGTGCTACGTACTTGCTGTTTGCGTTTGAGAATGCGGAATACTTAAAGCTTAGAAATATTTCGTGTTTGATTAAAGCCACTGGTATAAGCAAGTGTTTAAGGGGATGGTTTCCAGTATTCAAGATTTTGAATGCCAACAGGAGGTCACTCTATATAAATGGTTGAGTAAAATCGTGTAGATTTAGGTTAGCATTCGACCTCTGAAAAGCGCATTATAAAATTATCTGAATGATGTTTCTTCAATATCTTCGAGAATCTTCTGCACTAGATCCCAGATAAGGCATAATTTATTAAAATTGTGGCACTGGTGGTTTGGTTTGTGGTTCATTCGTAGTAGTTCAGAAGGGAGCTTCAATGAAAAAAAGAATACTGGGATGCAGGGATAATCTAAGCCAAGCATGTTACATGTGGCACGCCGTCAAATGATTTAACACATTTCAATATTTCAATATCATGTGCAAATGACATCGTATTATACCGAATATATCCCAGCATTGATGTTGCCTCCTACAAGCGATATTGAAAATAGATCTGCATCACATACGCACGAGAGTTTCATAATTTATAATGTTTCGGATAAATAAACAGTCAGATTCCGGATAAACAATATCTCATTCGGCGCTGACCGCGATTCGCAATACTCGCTCGATCAAACTCAAGTGCACGTTGATGGTGTGATCCATGATCAGAAGCCGAAAACCATATTGGTTTCTTAAAACCTAGCGGACAATCGTCTTTAATGTTTTGTACATAGCCTTTTTCAGTTGTCAAGAGCAGATCGAGCATTGAAGGCATATATCTTCACGTGTATCGTGTATTGCTTTGAACTATAACCAAGTCCAAAGCAATTTCGTCAAACAGCTGCTGGAAGATGGCAGCAGAAGAGATCTGATAATTTATGTTAGTCTTCTGCAAGTTTGGCAGATTGAAGCCTTCCATGTATAGTAGAATCGTATTACACAATTCCGAAGCTGCTGGTGGACGATTAATTACACCGATTGTGCAATCTTCGCCTGTATCGGTTGTGAACAAACACCATAGCGTGTCCTGAAGCACCAAGTCGGAATATTTCACTTCTTTGCACTGTAGTCTATGATCATAATAGAGTGCCACACCTCCTCCACGTGACGCACGGTCTCGGCGGAGCAGTGACATGCCAGCATTCTTTAACTCACAATCGTGGATTTCTGGGTTCAGCCAAGTTTCGGTAATGGTAATCAGCTGAGGTCGTTTAGTTTCAAACCGAGGGAGAAGCTCGGAAAATATGTTAATCAAGCAATAGCCTTTGGTATTGAGGCATCCAAGAAAAGTTTTGGTAAGCAAAGATGGATTGTGTCATGTGATGACATAATCTGAGACAACCGTCATTGTCACGCCGACTCCGGAAGAGTCGGCACTTTTCTGTTTTTTGACAAGTTAAGTAGCATATCGGTCGTTTTAAGTTGAGTGGCGCCACTCGAACCCTCTTGTTAACCAAAAACGATTTCTTAATCTGGCTCCAGTCCACACTAGGGAGTAGTTTGGGGTGGCATTGCGTTCGATTGGCCATTGTGTGTCCCAGGTAAAAATTCATTTCTTGGTTCAGTTTATAGGGCTCCATCAATCCAGAGAGTATTTAGTGCAGAGTTTGTCTGCATTTATATAAGTGTTTACGTGATCGCTAATGATTACATTTTGTGGGATTTTGTGTTCCAGCACTTCCAGTTTGAACGTACAGTAATTTTTAGATCCAAGTAGGTATGAAATAAGTGTTTAGCGTCTTCCAGGCGACGCTCATTTTTTTAAGTTAACTCTCAACAGTCTGGGTTTATCCTGATGAGGGAAATCACGCCGTCTAGTTAAACTAGTCAATGCTATCGGCACTACAGTTCCAAGTTTCATTAGTTCACACAGTTACTTCCATAATCTTCTTCATGCCTTTGACGGCCTTTGAAAAGAGTGCATTCTGGCTATAGAACGTCAGTACAAATGACATTCAATGCATGTGCATCACGATTAATGGATATGTTATTTCGTTTCTTCGAAGCCTTATCTGTTTTGCGATCAGTGTTGTTTAACGGCGCGCTTTTTAGTATCGGATTGTGTTGAATGTGTTTCAGACCTTCCCATGGCACGCGGATCATGGGAGCGGCTCAGCTGTGCTAGGTTAAATGTCTGTATGTTAATCATCGCGTTTTTCGCCTTCTTGCCTCCATAGAAACGGAGATGAAACACGATCTCCACATTCAAGTTTAGGCTTCAGTTTGCTAATTAATAAATCATTCAACAAACCTTTAATTCTCTGTATGCGCTCCTCTAAATTCAAAATCCCCAAATTAGTTTCATTTTGTGAGCTCGCAGTCGTCTTGGTACAGTTTTTGGTTTCAATTTTACATACATGACAGATATAGCATACTCCTGTCGTTTTATCTTTATTGTTAATTGTCTTTATTAAAATATGTTCTTTATCACAGAATTCTCCATTTGCGAAGCTAACTAAAGGGATCTAAGTTTGTCGGTGAATAGAGCATTTCAATCAGAATAAATCGACCTCGTAGCATACAATCAGAACTGACCACTCATATGACTGTATTGTGCGAAATTGACAAAACTCAACATCAGCAAAACGCTCATATCAAGTCATATTTTGATTTGATAGATTTGAGAAATGAGCTACGCTAATTCAGAAACTTGAGTTTCATGAATCGATAGATCAGAGGGTGCACCAGCACGTACGATCTTGCAACACACAGTGCTTATTCGGCCACATGTGCAGAGAACGTGTTGTTTTGGTGAGACCGTCGAAGAAGTGATTACTCATCCGTAAAGATTATGTTCAAAATCATATCTCAAAAACATCATTGTAGCTAAACAAAAATCAGAGTGCAACGCGGTATATGGAGTAGACGTTTTTTGAAATTAGCGAGTTAATACTTTCAGTCGCATAACGTACGCCTTGAGATTGATCATCAAAGTGAAAATTATAACACATTCTAAGCGCATTACTTCATCCGGTAATGCGTTCTATATCAAGCAGTTTTCGACCGCAATATTACTGTAGCTATAAAATCAAGAAGTTAGGTTAGGCAAAGCATTGGATGTTGGCGTGTTCGAATGCCATATTATGCCTTCAGTAAATCATTATGACGGTGATATTCACTTAAACGAATTTTAATTATCATTCCCTACGTAGTGCTACGTACTCGTTCTTTGAGTTTTTACATCAGATCGTGAAATAGAAACGTTTTTAACAAGCAACCATATAGTTTGCACGATCCTAAATCCTGTTTGATAGAATGTATCATGACAGGACGCGTATTTGAACAAAGTATCAAAATAAGGTTTCTGCAATAAATCTCCGAGAATCTTCTTCAGCAGAAACTGGATAAGTCACAATTTACGAAAGTGTTACAATGGTGACTCGATTTGAGGTTCACTCGTTGTAGTTCAGACGAGAGCTTCAATGACAGACTGACTAGTGGGATGCAGGCATAATCCAAGGCGCAGCATGTTACATGTGGCACGCCGTTAAATGATCAAACACATTTCCATATTTCAATATCATTTGCATATGACATCATATTACACCCAATAGAATTAGAGTACTGCTGTTCACCTCCTTCAAGCGATATTGAAAATAGATCTACATCACGTACGCACGAGAGTTTCATAATTTATAATGTTTCGGATAGATAAACAGTCAGATTCCGGATGAACAATATCAAATGCTGCACTGAAAGCGATACGCAATACTCGCTCGATCAAACTCAAGTGCACGCTGATGGTGTGATCCATGATCAAAAGCCGAAAACCATATTTGTTTCATCTTTGCTTATACATGGCGTTTCACACACTACCTCCATTAGCGCCAGAAGAAGTTCCGCTCACGTTAAATGCCAAATGTTTATATATCTCTTCTAAAAACGTATATTTCTAACCAGTTCAGTCCTAAAAAATGTCAGCGTCTTGACGTAAACTCACCATGAAATAGATTAATGGAAAAACGACCATTTCCATTCTGTACACATGACGTACCTGACGTAAGCGGCGCTTTCCTAATAGTATCAAGCTGTTTTGTAGAACAGTTTTGAGAGCAATCTTATTTTTCAATCCCTAATTTGTTCGTGGAACGAAAGCTGCTTCATACATCAATATAGTTCACATTTCGCTTGTTTCTTTCACGGATGGCCCAGTTATCACTGCCGTGCAGTGAATCATTTTATAACCACGCGAGTTATACCATAATCTTTGTCTTCGCGGTCAATTTGTGGTTCACAGATGCACGAGGGTTGAAACGGGACAAGATTACAAATGTTTTATCAATGCGCTTATCATTATTAGTTTTAAAGGAAGGTTATATAAAACAATAAATACAACAAAATCTTTTGCTTCTAATTACTTGTTTCTTCTTCCTCCTTCCTTATTTCAACTTTCAAATACCCTCCGAACTAACCAAATCCTAATTTTATTCTACAGCTCGATCGAACTATATCATAGTGCCATGTCAACAATCTATTTCTCAGCGTTTATTCATCCCAGTTGACTTGACATATCTCATTCAAAAGAATGTAGTCATCAAGGCATTGAGAATGCATTTATCTCGTTGATATTTTGTAATTGTGTACCGTGTTTTTTATGGTAAACATTATTGTAAACATTACCGTTCAAACATTCTCGAATACTGCTGCTGACTTCTTGAAAAAATTGTAAAAGATGTTTGGAACTGATCGAGTAATCATATTCATGATTCACCTAACATAAGTCAGTCCCTAGCCAAGAACAAAAATTATCCTGTGATTGCCTGTAATGAAATATGTTCCCTAGCGAATAATTCTCCATTTCCAATGCTAACAAAAGAGATCTAATTACTTCTTCGAATGGAGCATTTTCATCGGAATTAAACTTGCTTGCAGCACACAATTAGAAATAACAACGCAGCAGACTGTACGAGGTGCTACGTACTAGTCCTTTGAGTTTGTATATTAGATCGTCAAATGGCAACTTTTTGTAACAAGCGACTAAATTGATCGCATGATCTTAAATACCGTTTGATGGAACATAATTAACAGGACGCGCATTTGAAAAATTATCAGAATAAGGTTTCTGCGATATTTCTTCGAGAATCTTCTTCACCAGACCCTAGGTAAGGAATAATTCAGAAGATAAAACTTCAACAGATATATAGCGTGTGATTCCTTCAAGAAATATTTACTAAGTAAAACAAACTTTTACCGATAAAAAGTTACGCTGAATATTGAATCATGTATGCGGAATCCTTAAATGTTATCGTGTTCCACTGAGGCCACTGGGATTTAGCAAGTGTTTAAGGGAATGATTTTCACTATGCAATATTTCGAATGCCAACAAGAGGTCACTCCGTATCCGTCGTTCGGTAAAATCATGTAGATTAAACTTTTATATTCGCTTTTGGAAAGGCAAACTTCTGTAATATGGCACCAACTGTGTCGCACGATCATAAATTAGTTCGATATCCTTCCTCAACCAAGGTGCCCAAGCTTGAATGACATATTTTATCGAAGGACGTACATACGTATCAATTACCCGGGGAAAGGTTTTCGGGCTTACGAGTCTTGAATATCTTTTTTAGAAGACTCAAGAAACGGCAGTCTTTATTACACACTGCCTGACAATCATATCCATGTTTAAGTTTGAATGACACGCAGATATCGAGATCATTTTCTGCGGTTGTCCAGACAAGCTTTTGTTGGCCAAGGTGATACGTGTTGTGCAGAGATTTTCCAAGCCTCGGCATTTTACATTTCGCAGGGTTAAATGGTATCTCGTTTGTATGTGACCAATCAAAGAAGGTGACATATCCCGTTGTAATGCCGTAATGTCTTTAACAGTCCTGACACATTTTAAATGTGACACCCATGAATGTTGGCTGGGTTAATTTTGTTTGTGCCAAGGGACATCTTTTCGTTAAGTTGACAAAGTTCCCTCCCAACAATCCAGTTATTGACAGTCATCTCACGTAATTACTCCAAACGTGTCGGCCCTGGATTGAACACGAGTGAGTAAGACTTTGCTAAAGCATTAGCGGTACATTAGACACAGTGCATCAATTCATTACTGATTTCTAAGGAGACGATGCCTGGTTTCATTCGTCACCACACATTTATTATTATGTAGAGAAGCTTGGATTCCTTTCCATTCTCTAAAGCAATTTCCGTTGAACCAGCATGCGGTCTTCTCTTACCAGAGTCCTGACGTGATTCCTAGTCTTCAAAATCACTTCCAAGTTGATTCCTTACCGAAATTCCTATATGTTACACAAAACTTGGCTCAGGTCTATTCCTGATGACAAACTGGTAATTGTGTTTGCATCTGTGTGGTATAAAACTCGATTTTTCGTCATTCTTCGAATTCAAGAGTAATTCAGAAATGTATTCCTATGTGAGCCAGAATCCATTATATCAAACTCTTGAGTGTGTGCAACCTGGAGACTGATATTTAAGGATTGAAAGTGAATTTTCCTGCAGACTTTTGTCTGTTCGCCTAATCGTTCCGCATTACATATATAAAGAAAGACGAGGTCATTATTTTTCAGTGGCGCCAGATGATGTACATCCTCTACCACGGTTGCTTTAGGCGTTAGGACAAAGTCGAGTGTTGAATGTTGTTGCGAGTTAACGGATCAACATGGTTGTGCAATGAAACAATTTCGATAAGCTTCTCTATTTCACGTTCAAACAAATGCAGTTATTGGTTACTTCTTGAAAACACATTAATGAGATTAAAATCGCTCATGGTGAGCAATTGAGTAGCCTGGCAGCTCGTGATGTATTCCGAAAATTCTATTTGTTTTTCATTCAACATTTCGATGATGGTGATCGTTAAACATGGCCGATCGTACAGTCATCTCCATTGACTAAATTTAGTAAATACCACATCATATCTGGAAGGCTGATGTCAGGATGATCAATTACATTACACTAGGCTAAACGGTCATTAATGTAGACTGAAACTCCACCACCGGAACTCAGGCGATCGCCTAAGTGAAATGACCTTTTCGGAATCGACAGCTCACAATCAGTCATATGGAACTGGAACCAAGTATCTGTAACTGCAACGAAATCGGATAAAATTCTGTCATAAAGGTCGTATAGTTCAGATAATCTGTTCGTTAAACACAGAAAATTCGTATATATACACTTGCTCATATTTACCTTACACAATGTTGTAACATGTAATGTAGCTATTGGTCCGAATCTCGATAACCAACATTTGACTGTCAGTAACACAATTGCAATCAAACAGAGACTGCGATGGTTCGCAGGCTTTAGTGAGGGAACACGCTTGACCACGCTGTCTAACTTCTGGTGGAAGCTTCGCGCGGTACGGTTTCCAGTTGGTTTTGAAAGTGGTAATCATGCCGTTAATTAGAAAAGTGATCGTCAGAGGACTGGGCAAATTGCCTTCATAGTAGGGTGATCTAGGTATGCTAAAAGTCTCAACACAATTGAATGACGAGATCAAATGGCATTGGCGATGTATGATCATTGCTTCAAATCGTGTTGCTTTGATTACGAAACTAATGCTGCATTAACATTTCCGGTGTCACCGATGAATATTAAACTACGTGAAGTAGACCAGTCTCGACGAGTGGATTAACCCTTTCTTTCAGGGCCAGACTTGTCGGTTTGTGTTCAGAAGTCAAACCAGGACAAGACTCTGGTATATATGCATTGAGGATGACTTCTTCCATGTCAGATTTAGTTCGCAATGTCACCCATAATATGCAAGGCCGTTCTACTGTTGGGGAGCATCGATGCTGAGTTAAGCGTGTAAACGAAGAAAGTTCTAATGTTTTCAAGCAATGTGTTCACAGAGCTTAGCCCATTTCGTGAACGCTTGTGCTTTTCTTGCTTCAAAAATTGTATCTGTCGACTAAGGTACATTTGTGGTGATTACATTGAGAGCGTTATCGGTCTCATTTGAATGAGCGGTAGTGTTGCGTTTTTGGTGTTGCTCGGATCTGGCGACTAGAAGGTTCGGATTCTTTACTAAAGTGTTCACCATTTTATAAAATGAGGACCACTGTTAGCAGGATTCATTAGAACCATCTTTATCACGTGCGCATAAGCAGCCACCAAACTCAGTTGAGGGAGAACTTTCAGGCCCATGTTTTCTCCTCCTTTTTGTTGCCTTGAAAAAGATATATTTTGTGGTGAATTGCGTTGGCAATTTCATCTACTAAAAGTAGTTCAAGTGTTTCTTCAAGTTTCCAAAAACAGTTTTCTACAACCTCCATTCGAGATTTCAGCTTTGCCTCATGAAGAGGATTTTTGGGTATATCACTACGCTGTAACTTTTATATGCATTTCACACGTAGCGAACGCCCGGGAAATCAACGTTGTTAACAAACGATATTACGTCCTGCGTCAGGACTTTATCACAGTTGGTATGTTATTTAACAAAACAGCGAACACATTTAACTATTTGAGATCTAGCGCTTACACATCTGTTGCGCATTTGACACGCATCACGTGCTGCCTTTTTCCTGTGTCATCGAGACCATCCTTCGTGTCATTGCTACAATCTAGTGAGTGATGAGTCAGTGCACTTGACGATGCCGTTGTTGAGCCATTGACAGCTGCCGGGGGAGTGAATGCGTTGGACCGAAGTGATTCAATACAATTTAATGGTCTGAAAAGCACAGAGTTTTAAAATAACTACAGAATAATATGGGAATTGCGAATAACATAGATAGTAAAATATGGATTTGTTTGCTTACTGATCAGTTCAGTAATCAGGTAAAAATACCTAAGGCATAAATTGTTTTCAACCGGTTGGATGTGTTAAATATGTATAGTTTACTTTGATGAATGGAAGTTCCAGGTAAAGCATACACGTACAGAATAAAAATAGTTTAGAGTCAGGAATAAGAACTGTATAGTCATGACTCCGGCTTGTTGGTGGTGGCAGCCGTGTGAATAGTGTATTCAGGGAATGTTGGGTGTATGCAGTATATTAAACATAAGATTCAAGTCGCCTCTAAGACGGCAGCAGCGAAAGTGTAAGAGATTGAAGCTTCTAATCCGATCTTCGTATTGTTTAGGCTTTAAACTACGTACGAGTCCTCACGGTACAATTCGTTTTTTAAAGAGATATGAAATCTCTTGGCATTGACCTTGCGAATTGGAGGCATTGTGTAAAGCGTCGTCTGCATGCTGGGAAGCAGCAGATACAGCTCTTGGCCTTTGAGCGCAAATCACGCTGCCGGCGTGCAAATGACGCCCTACAAACGAGTTCTACCTATCATGGCAAGTGCTGCGGGAGTGATTGTTCCTCTCGAATCGAATAGTATAATCATTTCAAAAGCTGTAAGACATGAACCTTCATTGGATTGTGACATATATCCATGCTCGACATCGACCTAAGTGGGTCAAGAACGTTGCACGATACGCTCACGTCAAGTTATATTTTTAGTTAATCAATCTGAGAAATAAGCTACGCTAATTCCGTAACTTGAGTTTCATGAATCGATAGATCGGCGAGTGCACCAGCGCGTACGATCTTGCAACACGCAGTGCTCAATCGACCACATTGGCAGAGAACGTGTTGTTTTGGTGACCAAAGTTCTGCAACAAGGCCATCTGAGGCCATCGCAGTAGTAATTACTCATCCAAAAAGCATATGTTTGAACTCATATCTCGGAAACATCATTGTAGAAAAATCAATGAGCTAGACAAGAATCACCGAACAAAGCGTTATATGGAGTAAACGTTTCTTAAGTTTTGCGAGTTAATACGGACAGTCGCATCACGTTTGTCATGAGATTGAGCATTTAAGTGAAAATTATAACACATTGCAAGCGTCGTATTCCATCCGGTCAGGTGTTCGACTCAAATATGTTACTGCAATTATCGAATGGATAAGTTAGGCTAACGTTAGGCTTCAACGGTTGGCGTGCTGCAATGCCATAAAATGCCTACAGTAAATGATCAAGACGTTGATATTCGCTGTGAAGAATTTTATTTATAATTCCGCATTTAGTGCTACGTAAATGCGTTTGCGTTCGACAATGCAGAATACCTAAAGCTTTGTGATATTTCGTCTTTGAATAAAGCCACTGTGATAAGCACGTGTTTTTGTGGATGGTTTGCTGTATGCAATATTCTGAATGCCAACAGGAGGTCACTCCTTATAAGTGGTTGAGTAAAATCGTGTAGATTCAGGTTAGCATTCGACCTCTGAAATGCGCATCTAAAAATTATCTGAGTGTGGTTTTTGCAATACATTTTCGAGAATCTTTTCCACTAGATCCTAGATAAGGCATATTATATTAAAGTTGTGGCACTGGTGGTTCGGTTTGTGATTCATTCGTAGTAGTTCGGAAGGGAGCTTCAATGACAAACTGGATACTGGGATGCAGGGATAATCTAAGCCAAGCTTGTTAAATGTGGCACGACGTCAAATGACTTAACACATTTCAATATTTCAATATCATTTGCAAATAACATCATATTACACCAAATATATCCCAGCATTGATGTTGCCTCCTACAAGCGATATTGAAAATAGATCTACATCACACGAGAGTTTCATAATTTATAGAGTTTCGGATATGCAAACTGCCAGATTCCGGATGAACAATATGTCATGCGGCGCTGACAGCGATACACAATACTCGCTCGATCAAACTCAAGTGCACGCTGATGATGTGATCCATGATCAAAAGCCGAAAACCATATTTGTTTCATCTTAGCTTATACATGGCGTTTCACACACTACCTCCATCAGCGCCAGAAGAAGTTCCGCTCACGTTAAATGCCAAATGCTTATATATCTCTTTTAAAAACGTATATTTCTAACCAGTTCAGTCTTAACAAATGTTAGAATCTTGACGTAAACTCACCATAAAATAGATAAATGGAAAAGCGACCATTTCCATTCTGAACACATGACGTACCTGACGTAAGCGGCGCATTTCCAATAGTATCGAGCTGTTTTGTAGAACAGTTTTGAAAACAATCTTGTTTTTTCATCCCTAATTTGTTCGTGGAACGAAAGCTGCTTCATACATCAATTTAGTTCACATTTCGCTTGTTTCTTTCACGGATGGCCCAGGTATCCCTGCCGTACAGTGAATCATTTTCTAACCACGCGAGTTATACCATAATCTCTGTCTTTGCGGTCAATTTGTGGTTCACAGAGGCACGAGGGTTGAAACGGGACAAGATTACAAATGTTTCATCAATGCGCTTATCATTATTAGTTTTAAAGGAAGGTTATATGAGACAATAGATACAACAAAATCTTTCGCTTCTAATTATTTGTTTCTTTTTCCTTCTTCCTCATTTTACCTTTTAAATACACACCGAATCAACCAAATCCCAATTTTTGTCTACAGCTCGAGCGACCTATGTCATAGTGCCATGTCGACAATCTATTTCTCAGCGTTCATTCATCCCAGTTGACTTAACATATCTCATTTAAAAGAATGTAGTCATCAAGGCATTGAGAATGCATTTATCTCGTTGATATGTTGTAATTGTGTACTGTGTTTTTTATGGTCAACATTATTGTAAACATTACCGTTCAAACATTCTCGAATGCTGCTGCTGACTTCTTGAAAAAATTGTAAAAGATGTTTGGAACTGATCGGGTAATCATATTCATGATTCACCTAACATAAGTCAGTAGATTTTCAGTCAGAACAAGGGATATCATTGTGTAGCATTCCAACCTTCACCTCTAATTGATTCTCTCACTAAACAGCGTATTGGAACCCTACGGATGTAAAGTCGTACCGATAAACACAGGATCAATCAGCAAATATCCCAGCTGTTTAGTGAGACAACCAATTAGAGGTGGTGATAAGAGTGCTATTATATGACGTTTACTGTTCTCACGAATGTGCTACTGACCGATGTTGATTAATGCTTACATCCCCCGCACTTACACACTACAACCGGCGTCTGGTTGTTTGTATTCGTCAGGTGGAGTCAGTAAGTTATAATTCAGTGAGACTCGTAACAGTCGAGAATTGATAAATTTTGACTTCAAAGCGATCCTTGATTTGGGTACATACACCGAAAAGCGTTGTTCAAATAAAGAATCACAAATTTCTTCTGGTCAAACTCTTAAAGCGCTACTTAATGACCGCTTACACCGCTGTTTTCCGTCATCAAATGGAGTTGTTCGTTCCGGTGTGAGGATGTGAGCAACACTGAACATTGGTCATCAATCACTGCCTAAAGCGCTTAACCGCTCGTACGAACCCTAATAATCAGTCTCTGCAAAATCTAACTTTCTTTACCCTTAAAGCGTCTTCTTCTTAAAGTTGTTTTCGCTCAGCGACGAAAGAAATCGATCATCATAGCATTGAACAGTCCTGGTGAAACGCGATTGGTCATCGAAAAGAGAGAGCATTCGTTTTAAATCGTGGTCGGATTCACAATACAGTAATCGGTGTGAGAAATTTCCAGAAATGAAGAAAATTGTTTTTTCTTGCTTCCTGTTGATATGTTTGATAGTGGTGATTCTACACGGAATGCGAGTACCCAGTAAGTTGCTGTTTAATATGTAAGCCCATATCATGTCGATGTTGTTTTGATTATCTGGAAAAACATTAACATATCGTTTTGGTCAAAATGTGTATTATACCATCTTTTTTCTAGTATTAGCTCTTTTAATTTTCGCGTAACAATCGCAAATTGAAGACAAATTTGTAAGCCCGGGATGTGATATATTTTCGAACGATCAGGAGACTTAATAAAATGGTATATGAGCGCAAGATATTTTAAACTATAAATGATATCTCGATAGATCTGATAAATAATGAAATTTGAGGAAGATACAAATTCTGATGATCGCAGGAAAAAAATGAAAGTATACCTTTCCAAACCTTTTGACTGACCAGTTTTAGGGTTGATTATAGGTCCAACAGCTACATAATTTCGAATCCTGATGACAGCATACAGCCGAAAACCGGTTTCGAAGCGTAAATCACTTCGAAATCTGATCGTTTATCTTAGCAGCATGTTTGAAAATAATGACATCTAACCGGATGACAAAACAACCAGTAACTACTATACCAACGTACGGAATGCCTGTGTAGTGTCACTGATTTGCTTTTACTACACGGTGGACCTACCATCAAGTATGCCACAAGACAGCAGTGTATTCATATCTGCGTGGTATACCTAATTTTTAGGCAAATATCTCATACACTTTTGCCTAATATCAGTGGATGTCCTCATTCAACCAATGTCTACGATAGATGTACATCACAAGCTAGCAATTATCTCATGCATCAAAGTGATTCAAATAATTAGGAAGATCGTTTTAAGAGGATCAATCTATCCCACAACGACTGTAGCGTTAGGCAGTAGTAGGTCTGAGGTAACATTTTGAATAAGCTCATCGGCCGTAAATCATATCTAGTGTTCTCAAGTTTGAACATGAGCATTGACATTGTGCCTCTGAGGTGAGTGAGCAAATGCAATTTTCTCCCAAGTTTCATGGTTCGGAGCATTCATCTTTCCTCATAAACGTATTTATAGCGCAATTACGGCCGGTCGAATGATCGACTTTCTGTTTTCAAATCTCTACGTAGTAGATCGTTTGGAATAAGAAGGTTTCCCCGTTGTAAAAACAAGCCAAAGCCAGCGTAGATCGCGTCGCCCATTGTACAAAAAAGATGAACATCATACGACGACATGTTACTCCACAGTGTTTCACAAGATTGAACAGTTTGCTTGCTCATTTAATTTTCAAACAAAATAGGCTTTAATTTACAGAAGTTAATTAAAAGAAAATATTTAAAGTGATTTCAATCTAATATGACCACTAACCGATTTTTGATCTGCAGATTCGTCAACAAGCTCGGTAGGTTTTAGAATCGCGTTTTAACATCAATAAATGAGGTATTTTAATTCATATTATTTAAAAAGAATCAACAGAGATGCCAAATCTACGCATCCAAATATCTAACACGAAATGTTTCAGTCTGCCGACAACCGATTACTTGGTTATGTTTTGACAAATAAGTTATTTGAATTAAGAGTAAACATGGTGAATCTTATCTGAACATCGAATGCTATACTTATTATGACGTAGGCTTTGCAAGGATAAGATCAAACGTTTTGATCCTCTAATAAACTCACACATGTCAGGCACATAAACTATTGTCAACCTCAATAATGTAAATACAAGTGTTACTTGGTTGATGCTTTTGTCGTTTTCCTAAGCTCGGCTCACAAATCTAGCTATTTAAAGTTATTTAGCACGAATCTTTTCAACTTGCATGCCAATATCAGATACCGTTGGTTCGATTAGTTAACACAATCTCAGAGGTCATAACTTGTGGATGAAGCTAACCCCTGGTCCTGAACCAGGGTCATACTTTTCATCCATTTTTGTCAAACACCTTGAATCCTTCAAGCTACCCGATACAATATACACGCTGATGTAATTTTCACGTAAACACCGTAGGATAAAGAACTGTAGTGGACTGACAACTACAATAACGTCCCGAAGAATGTTTGAGAAAAGGCACAGGAGATGAAAGGTTTATCTCGGTAGCCAAAAGGGTGCACGGAGGTACAGGGTAGCAATCACGGAATACGAATCAACGGAAAGTGAGTTATCAATGGCAATTTTTATGTACAGTAAAACAATCTTGTTAAACAGCTCGCTTCTAAGAAGTCTGGTCAGATTGAACAGTTTGCTTACTCATTTACTCATGTAAAGAATTTAATTAAAACAAAATGTTTAAAATGATTTCAATCTAATATGACTACTATCGGATTTTGGATCTGCAGATTCGGAAGGCACGGACAATGAGCTCGGTATGTTTCAGAATCGCGTTTTAACATCAATAAATGAGGTATTTTAATTCATATTATTTAAAAAGAATCAACAGAGATGCCAAATCTACGCATCCAAATATCGTACACGAAATGTTTCAATCTGCCGACAACCGATTACTTGGTTATGTTTTGACAAATAAGTTATTTGAATTAAGAGTAAACATGGTGAATCTTATCTGAACATCGAATGCTATACTTTTTATGACGTAGGCTCTGCAAGGATAAGATCAAACGTTTTGATCCTCTAATAAACTCACACATGTCAGGCACATAAACTATTGTCAACCTCAATAATGTAAATACAAGTGTTACTTGGTTGATGCTTTTGTCGTTTTCCTAAGCTCGGCTCACAAATCTAGCTATTTAAAGTTATTTAGCACGAATCTTTTCAACTTGCATGCCAATATCAGATACGGTTGGCTCGATTAGTTAACACAATCTCAGAGGTCATAACTTGTGGATGAAGCTAACCCCTGGTCCTGAACCAGGGTCATACTTTTCATCCATTTTTGTCAAACACCTTGAATCCTTCAAGCTACCCGAGACAATATACACGCTGATGTAATTTTTACGTAAAGACCGTAGAATAAAGAACTGTAGTGGACTGACAACTACAATAACGTCCCGAAGAATGTTTGAGAAAAGGCACAGGAGATGAAAGGTTTATCTCGGTAGCCAAAATGGTGCACGAAGGTACAGGGTAGCAATCACGGAATACGAATCAACGAAAAGTGAGTTATCAATGGCAATTGTTATGAACAGTAAAACAATCTTGTTAAACAGCTCGCTTCTAAGAAGTCTGGTCAGATTGAACAGTTTGCTTACTCATTTACTCATGTAAAGAATTTAATTAAAACAAAATGTTTAAAATGATTTCAATCTAATATGACTACTATCGGATTTTGGATCTGCAGATTCGGAAGGCACGGACAATGAGCTCGGTATGTTTCAGAATCGCGTTTTAACATCAATAAATGAGGTATTTTAATTCATATTATTTAAAAAGAATCAACAGAGATGCCAAATCTACGCATCCAAATATCGTACACGAAATGTATCAGTCTGCCGACAACCGATTACTTTGTTATGTTTTAACAAATTAGTTATTTGAATTAAGAGTAAACATGGTGAATCTTATCTGAACATCGAATGCTATACTTATTATGACGTAGGCTCTGCAAGGATAAGATCAAACGTTTTGATCCTCTAATAAACCCACACATGTCAGGCACATAAACTATTGTCAACCTCAATAATGTAAATACAAGTGTTACTAGGTTGATGCTTTTGTCGTTTTCCTAAGCTCGGCTCACAAATCTAGCTATTTAAAGTTATTTAGCACGAATCTTTTGAACTTGCATGCCAATATCAGAGACGGTTGGCTCGATTAGTTAACACAATCTCAGAGGTCAAAACTTGTGGATGAAGCTAACCCCTGGTCCTGAACCAGGGTCATACTTTTCATCCATTTTTGTCAAACACCTTGAATCCTTCAAGCTACCCGAGACAATATACACGCTGATGTAATTTTTACGTAAAGACCGTAGAATAAAGAACTGTAGTGGACTGACAACTACAATAACGTCCCGAAGAATGTTTGAGAAAAGGCACAGGAGATGAAAGGTTTATCTCGGTAGCCAAAATGGTGCACGAAGGTACAGGGTAGCAATCACGGAATACGAATCAACGAAAAGTGAGTTATCAATGGCAATTGTTATGAACAGTGAAACAATCTTGTTAAACAGCTCGCTTCTAAGAAGTCTGCTCAGATTGAACAGTTTGCTTACTCATTTACTCATGTAAAGAATTTAATTAAAACAAAATGTTTAAAATGATTTCAATCTAATATGACTACTAACGGATTTTGGATCTGCAGATTCGGAAGGCACGGACAACAATCTTGGTATGTTTCAGAATCGCGTTTTAACATCAATAAATGAGGTATTTTAATTCATATTATTTAAAAAGAATCAACAGTGATGCCAAATCTACGCATCCAAATATCGTACACGAAATGTATCAGTCTGCCGACAACCGATTTCTTTGTTATGTTTTAACAAATTAGTTATTTGAATTAAGAGTAAACATGGTGAATCTTATCTGAACATCGAATGCAATACGAATCAACGAAAAGTGAGTTATCAAGGGCAATTGTTATGTACAGTAAAACAATCTTGTTAAACAGCTCGCTCCTAAGAAGTCTGGTCAGAGGAGAATCCTGATCAGGAATTGAGAATTGAACTGGCCAAGCGGTGTCAGGTCGTTCCAGGCTGGAACATAGTCTATCAGCAACCAGTAACATCGGAGTCAGCCAAGGCACTTGATCTACATGGTTCCATTGTCGGTGGTGACCACGGTAGGATACACGAAAACCGATAAGTACTAGGCCGAGTCACGTTTCACATGGAGTGAACGTGCTGCCGGAGCCGAATCACATGGGGTGGACGTGCTGCTAGCGGCAATCGCCCGTCTGGCATTTCCCTACTATGAACCCATTAAGAGCAGATGTGTGCACATCTGCAGTCTTCACAACGAATTATCAGAAGCTTCAAAAACATAGTCCTGCTGAGAAGTTCCTGTATCCCCAGGGTCGATGGCGAACGGCCTCGATTAGAGAAAGCTGAGTGGCGTCTCGTCGGGCTGGTAAGGACCTTGTCTATACGTTTCGTGTTGGACGGCGTGTGCTGATGTTAGGGGCAACTGGGCAGAAAATAGAAAAGCGTCGGTGATCCGGGTGTGGCGCGTGCCACGATTTTCATAGCGTGAGGTAAATGCGTACCGATAGGATACACGACAAATGCGTGTATTCCATATTACAGAATAGGACGGCGACAGGCGTCGGTGATCCGGGGTGGCGCGTGCCACGTTTTCCAAAGGTGGAGGTGCATGTGTATCTCAGAAGTGCGAGAAAGAGGAAACTCTCTGGTGCATGGGTTTATGGCCACGACCGAGTTATAGTGAAGAGGTTCGAGAAGCATACACGGGTTATACCAAGCGATAATAACGTGTTAAATACCCGCTACATAATTGGCAAATGTGCTCTTCCAGACACTAATCACTGTGGAGATGGTGGATTGCGGGTAAATACTTGATGTACACGTGGTTATTATCAAATACGGTGGGGTTGCCATGAAAGTGTCATGCTGCACGTACCCACTGGCTTTAGACCATACTACTTTTTCCGTAACAACCGTAACGCAAGCACGAATGCAAGGATGGTGAAGATTGCGTATGGTGTGACTAATGCGCCGTTTAAAAGCAGACATCGTAAGTAGACGGGAAGCGCTTCGCGATAGGTCGCAAAGGATATTGCCCAAGCCATCGGGCAAGGAGAGAGGTGTGATGAAGGAATAGGCGTCCCAGAGCTGTGCGATGCCGGCATCGGTAGATTGCACTGCAGCGATTTCGCTGACATCGAGGGAAAGTGGCTAGTCTATCACACACGTTGTAGAGATAGGAATTTTGGCACCTAAGATCTATCGTATGTCAGTCATAAAATGACTGACAAAATCCCGGTGCATAGTCTTTTTGAGAGAGTACCTACCCGACGATCCGTTGAGCGATGCACGAGGGGCTTAAGAGCAGTAGACAAAGTAAACTGTCTGCGCTGTGTGTTTGTGTTCTGACCCGACTTGTGAATTGATCAACAAGTGTAGTAATGTGATTCATGTGACGTTTTGATGCAAAACCTGTTGAAGGAGATTAAGAAATTATCATGAAATAATGCTGATGTAATTCAAGAAAAGACGTACCGAAAAAAATCTTCAATTGTGCGTGGATATTGAGATTACCAATTGTAGTACACGAAGGATTCGTGCATCACTTCCGGCTCACCAATTCATAGTGGACTGACCACTACAATGATGTGTCCAAGTGTGTTGGAGAAAACGCACAGGAGATGAAATGTTTATCGCGGTAGCCAAAAGGGTGCACGAAGGTACAGGGTAGCAATCACGGAACACGAATTAATGGAAGGTGAGTTATCAAATCAATTATTATGTACAGCCAAACAATGTTGTTAAAGAACCACAAGCCTCATCAGAGTGGAGAAATAGTTAAGATTTTTGATATTATTATAATCTAACAGGAAATCTCATTTTCAGAGGATCAATCTCTCCCACAACTATTGTAGCGCTAGGCAGTAATAGGTCTAAGGTGTGATTTGCAAGCGCTCGGCATGCATTAAGCTTACAACCCGAAAACCGTATCTGCTCTTCTCAAGTTTGAACATGAGCCTTGACATTGTGCCTCTTAGGTGGGCGAGCAAATGCAATTTCCTCCCAAGTTTTATGGTTCAGAGCTTTCATCTTTCCTCATAAACGTATTTATAGCGCAAGTACGGCCGGTCGAATGATCGACTATCTGAATTGATCTCTCTTTGGAGTAAATCGTTTGGAATAAGCGCGTTTAATAGTTGTATACAGCGTAGATCGCGTTGCTCGTTGTACAGAAAAAATGAACATCATAGGATGACATGTCACTCTACAGCGTTTCACAAGGCTAAACAGTTAGCTAACTCATTTAATAAATAAACAAAAAATGGCGTTGATTCAAAGTAGCTGATAAAAATGAAATGTTCAAAATGATTTCAATCTAATCTGACAAATAACCGATTTTTCATCTGCAGAATCAGATGATTAGGAAAAAGAAAGGTCAGTGTGTCTTAGAATCACTTTTCGAGATTAATAAATGAAGCATTTCAATTCATCTCATGTAAAAAAACAGAGATGGTAAATCTACGCAGCCAAATATCGTACACAAAATGTCGCAGTATGCTGACAGCCGACTGCTCGGTTTTGTTTTAACGAATGAGTTATTTGAATTCAGAGTAAACATGGTGAATCTTATCCGATCTTCAATTCATACGCCCAATATGACGTAAGATCTGAAACGATAAGATCAAACGTTTTGATCCTCTATTAAATCCAGAACGTTTCACCATGTCAGGCACATATTCTATTTTCCATTGCAATGATGCAAAGAAAAAAGTTTCTTGGATATACCTTTTGTCGTGTTCTTGAGCTTCGCTTCCAAATCTAGGTATTCAAAGTTATTTGACATGAATCGTACGAACTTGTATGCCAATATCAGATACGGTTGGCTCGATTAGTTTACGCAATTTTAGAGGTCAAAACTTGTGGATGAAGCTAACCCCTGGTCATAAACCAGGGTCATAATTTACATGCACTTTTGTCGAGCACATTGAATCCTTCAAGCAAACCGAGAAAAGATACACGCTGTTGTGCGTATTAGGTATGGACTGTGAAATAAAGAATGGTATTGGACTGACCACTACAATAACGTCACCAAGAATGTTGGAGATAAGGTACAGGAGATAAAAGGTTCATCGCGGTAGCCAAAAGGGTGCATGAAGGTACAGGGTAGCAAACACGAAACACGAATCAATGGAAGGTGAGTTATCAAGGTCAATTGTTATCTACAGTAGAACAATGTTGTTACACAGCCCTCTTCCAAGAAGTCTGGTCAGAAGAGACTTCTGATCAGGAATTGACAATTGAACTGGTCAAGCGGTGTCAGGTCGTTCCAGTCTGGAACATAGTCTCTCAGCAACCAGTAACTTCGTAGTCAGCCACGGCACTTGATCTGCGTGGGTCGATTGTCGTTGCTGACCAGGGTAGGAAAAACGGAAACAGATAAGTACTAAGTCGAGTCACGTCTCACATGGAGTAAACGTGCTACCGTAGCCGAATCACATGTGGTGAACGTGCTGCTAGCGGGAATCACCCGTCTGGCATGGTCTTAGTATGAACATATTAGGAGCAGATGTAGGCACATCCGTAGGCTTGATAACGAAGAGCCAGAAGCTTCGAAAACATAGTTCGTGCTGAGAAGTTGCTGCACCCTTAGTGTCGATGGCGAACGGCCTCGCCTTGAGAAAGCTGAGTGGCGTGTCGTCGGGCTGATAAGGACCTTGTCTGATAAGTTTCGTTTTGGACGGCGTGTGCTGATGGTGAGGGCCACAGGGTAGAATGACTACAACCGTTGGTGATCCGATTATGGCGCGTGTCACGGTTTACAAAGCAAAAGGTGCATGTGAACTGAAAGGGATACACGAAGAATGTTTGTATTTTGGGATACCGGATAGGTTGGCGACAAGCGTCGGTGACCCGGGGCTGGCGCATTCCACGTTTTCCGATGCTAGATGTGCATGTGAACCTTATAAGTGAGAAGAGAAAACTCTTCGGTGCATGGGTTCATGGCCACGACCGAGTTATAGTGAAGAGGTACGAAAAGCATGCACGGGATATACCAAGCGATAATAACGTGGTAAATACCCGCTACATAATTGGCAAATGTGCTCTTCCGGACACTACTCACTGTGGAGATGGTGGATTGCGAATAAATACTTGATGTACACGTGGTTATTATCAAATACGGTGGGGTTGCCATGAAAGTGTCATGCTGCACGTACCCACTGGCTTTAGACCATACTACTTTTTCCGTAACAACCGTAACGCAAGCACGAATGCCAGGATGGTAAAGATTGTGTATGGTGTGACTAATGCTCCGTCTAAGAGCAGACAGCGTAAGTAGACGGAAAGCGCTTTGCGATAGGTCGCTAAGTATATTGCCCAAGCCATCGGGCGAAGAAAGAAGTGTAATGAAAGACTAGGCGTCCCAGAGCTGTGCGATGCCGGCATCGGTAGCTTGCCCTTCAGCGATTTCGCTGACATCGAGGGAAAGTGGCTAGTCTATCACACACGTTGTAGAGATAGGAATTTTGGCACCTAAGATATATCGTATGTCAGTCATAAAATGACTGACAAAATCCTGGTGCATAGTCTTTCTAGGAGAGTACCTACCCGACGATCCGTTGAGTGATGCACGAGGGGCTTATAAGAGGTAAACAAAGTAAACTGTCTGCGCTGTGTGTTTATGTTCTAACCTGACTTGTGAATTGATCAACAAGCGTAGTTATGTGATACATGTGACGTTTTGATGTAAAACATATTAAGGACGTTTAAGAAATCATCGTGAAATAATGCTGATGTAATTCAAGAAAAGACGTACCGAAAAAAATCTCCAATTGTGCGTGGATATTGAGATTACCAATTGTAGTACACGAAGGATTCGTGCATCACGTCCGGCTTACCAATTTATAGTGGACTGACCACTAGAATGACGTCCTCAAGTAGGTTGGAGAAAAGGCACAGGAGATGAAAGGTTTATCGCGGTAGCCAAAAGGGTGCACGAAGGTACAGGGTAGCAATCACGGAACACGAATCAACGGAAAGTGAGTTTTTAGGTCAATTATTATGTACAGTAAAACAATGTCGTTACAGAACCACAAGCCTCAACATAGTGAAGAATTGTTGAAGATTTTTGAGATTGGCATAATCTAACTAGAAAGCTAGATTTGAGAGGATCAATCTATCCCACAACTATTGTAGCGCTAGGCAGTAGTAGGTCTAAGGTGTGATTTGCAAACGCTCGGCATGCATTAAGCTCAGAACCCGGAAACCGTATCTGCTCTTCTCAAGTTTGAACATGAGCATTGACATTGTGCCTCTGAGGTGAGCGAGCAAATGCAATTTCATCTCAAGTTTTATAGTTCAGAGCTTTCATTTTACTTTGTGAACGTATTTATAGCGCAAGTACGGCCTGTCGAATGTTCGACTATCTGAATTGAACTCTCTTTGGAGTAAATCGTTTGGAATAAGCGCGTTTACCAGTTCTCTACATCGTAGATCGCGTTTCCCGTTGTACGGAAAGGATGACCATCATACAATGGCATGTCACAAAACAACGTTTCACAAGGCTAAACAGTTTGCTTACTCATTTAAAATATAAACAAAAAATGGCGTTGATTTAAAGAAGATAATTAAAATGAAATGTTCAAAATGATTTCAATCTAATCTGACAAATAACCGATTTTTCATCTGCAGAATCAGAAGACTTGGAAAAGAAGATCAGTATGTCTTAGAATCACTTTTTGAGATTAATAAATGAAGTATTTCAATTCATATTATTTGAAAATAACGGAGATGGTAAATCTACGCAGCCATATATCGTACACAAAATGTCGCAGTATGCTGACAGCCGACTGCTCGGTTTTGTTTTAACGAATGAGTTATTTGAATTCAGAGTAAACATGGTGAATCTTATCCGATCTTCAATTCATACGCCCAATATGACGTAAGCTCTGAAACGATAAGATCAAACGTTTTGATCCTCTATTAAATCCAGAACGTTTCACCATGTCAGGCACATATTCTATTTTCCATTGCAATGATGCAAAGAAAAAAGTTTCTTGGATATACCTTTTGTCGTGTTCTTGAGCTTCGCTTCCAAATCTAGGTATTCAAAGTTATTTGACATGAATCGTACGAACTTGTATGCCAATATCAGATACGGTTGGCTCGATTAGTTTACGCAATTTTAGAGGTCAAAACTTGTGGATGAAGCTAACCCCTGGTCATAAACCAGGGTCATAATTTACATGCACTTTTGTCGAGCACATTAAATCCTTCAAGCAAACCGAGATAAGATACACGCTGTTGTGCGTATTAGGTATGGACTGTGAAATAAAGAATGGTATTGGACTGACCACTACAATAACGTCACCAAGAATGTTGGAGAAAAGGCACAGGAGATAAAAGGTTCATCGCGGTAGCCTAAAGGGTGCATGAAGGTACAGGGTAGCAAACACGAAACACGAATCAATGGAAGGTGAGTTATCGAGGTCAATTGCTATCTACAGTAGAACAATGTTGTTACACAGCCCTCTTCCAAGAAGTCTGGTCAGAAGAGACGTCTGATCAGGAATTGACAATTGAACTGGTCAAGCGGTGTCAGGTCGTTCCAGTCTGGAACATAGTCTCTCAGCAACCAGTAACTTCGTAGTCAGCCACGGCACTTGATCTGCGTGGGTCGATTGTCGTTGCTGACCAGGGTAGGAAAAACGGAAACAGATAAGTACTAAGTCGAGTCACGTCTCACATGGAGTAAACGTGCTACCGTAGCCGAATCACATGTGGTGAACGTGCTGCTAGCGGGAATCACCCGTCTGGCATGGTCTTAGTATGAACATATTAGGAGCAGATGTAGGCACATCCGTAGGCTTGATAACGAAGAGCCAGAAGCTTCGAAAACATAGTTCGTGCTGAGAAGTTGCTGCACCCTTAGTGTCGATGGCGAACGGCCTCGCCTTGAGAAAGCTGAGTGGCGTGTCGTCGGGCTGATAAGGACCTTGTCTGATAAGTTTCGTTTTGGACGGCGTGTGCTGATGGTGAGGGCCACAGGGTAGAATGACTACAACCGTTGGTGATCCGATTATGGCGCGTGTCACGGTTTACAAAGCAAAAGGTGCATGTGAACTGAAAGGGATACACGAAGAATGTTTGTATTTTGGGCTACCGGATAGGTTGGCGACAAGCGTCGGTGACCCGGGGCTGGCGCATTCCACGTTTTCCGATGCTAGATGTGCATGTGAACCTTATAAGTGAGAAGAGAAAACTCTTCGGTGCATGGGTTTATGGCCACGACCGAGTTATAGTGAAGAGGTACGAAAAGCATGCACGGGATATACCAAGCGATAATAACGTGGTAAATACCCGCTACATAATTGGCAAATGTGCTCTTCCGGACACTACTCACTGTGGAGATGGTGGATTGCGAATAAATACTTGATGTACACGTGGTTATTATCAAATACGGTGGGGTTGCCATGAAAGTGTCATGCTGCACGTACCCACTGGCTTTAGACCATACTACTTTTTCCGTAACAACCGTAACGCAAGCACGAATGCCAGGATGGTAAAGATTGTGTATGGTGTGACTAATGCTCCGTCTAAGAGCAGACAACGTAAGTAGACGGAAAGCGCTTTGCGATAGGTCGCTAAGTATATTGCCCAAGCCATCGGGCGAAGAAAAAAGTGTAATGAAAGACTAGGCGTCCCAGAGCTGTGCGATGCCGGCACCGGTAGCTTGCCCTTCAGCGATTTCGCTGACATCGAGGGAAAGTGGCTAGTCTATCACACACGTTGTAGAGATAGGAATTTCGGCATGTAAGATATATCGTATGTCAGTCATAAAATGACTGACAAAATCCTGGTGCATAGTCTTTCTAGGAGAGTACCTACCCGACGATCCGTTGAGTGATGCACGAGGGGCTTATAAGAGGTAAACAAAGTAAACTGTCTGCGCTGTGTGTTTATGTTCTAACCTGACTTGTGAATTGATCAACAAGCGTAGTTATGTGATACATGTGACGTTTTGATGTAAAACGTATTAAGGATGTTTAAGAAATTATCATGAAAAAATGCTGATGTAATTCAAGAAAAGACGTACCGAAAAAAATCTCCAATTGTGCGTGGATATTGAGATTACCAATTGTAGTACACGAAGGATTCGTGCATCACGTCCGGCTTACCAATTTATAGTGGACTGACCACTAGAATGACGTCCTCAAGTAGGTTGGAGAAAAGGCACAGGAGATGAAAGGTTTATCGCGGTAGCCAAAAGGGTGCACGAAGGTACAGGGTAGCAATCACGGAACACGAATCAACGGAAAGTGAGTTTTTAGGTCAATTATTATGTACAGTAAAACAATGTCGTTACAGAACCACAAGCCTCAACATAGTGAAGAATTGTTGAAGATTTTTGAGATTGGCATAATCTAACTAGAAAGCTAGATTTGAGAGGATCAATCTATCCCACAACTATTGTAGCGCTAGGCAGTAGTAGGTCTAAGGTGTGATTTGCAAACGCTCGGCATGCATTAAGCTCAGAACCCGGAAACCGTATCTGCTCTTCTCAAGTTTGAACATGAGCATTGACATTGTGCCTCTGAGGTGAGCGAGCAAATGCAATTTCATCTCAAGTTTTATAGTTCAGAGCTTTCATTTTACTTTGTGAACGTATTTATAGCGCAAGTACGGCCTGTCGAATGTTCGACTATCTGAACTGAACTCTCTTTGGAGTAAATCGTTTGGAATAAGCGCGTTTACCAGTTCTCTACATCGTAGATCGCGTTTCCCGTTGTACGGAAAGGATGACCATCATACAATGGCATGTCACAAAACAACGTTTCACAAGGCTAAACAGTTTGCTTACTCATTTAAAATATAAACAAAAAATGGCGTTGATTTAAAGAAGATAATTAAAATGAAATGTTCAAAATGATTTCAATCTAATCTGACAAATAACCGATTTTTCATCTGCAGAATCAGAAGACTTGGAAAAGAAGATCAGTATGTCTTAGAATCACTTTTTGAGATTAATAAATGAAGTATTTCAATTCATATTATTTGAAAATAACGGAGATGGTAAATCTACGCAGCCATATATCGTACACAAAATGTCGCAGTATGCTGACAGCCGACTGCTCGGTTTTGTTTTAACGAATGAGTTATTTGAATTCAGAGTAAACATGGTGAATCTTATCCGATCTTCAATTCATACGCCCAATATGACGTAAGCTCTGAAACGATAAGATCAAACGTTTTGATCCTCTATTAAATCCAGAACGTTTCACCATGTCAGGCACATATTCTATTTTCCATTGCAATGATGCAAAGAAAAAAGTTTCTTGGATATACCTTTTGTCGTGTTCTTGAGCTTCGCTTCCAAATCTAGGTATTCAAAGTTATTTGACATGAATCGTACGAACTTGTATGCCAATATCAGATACGGTTGGCTGGATTAGTTTACGCAATCTCAGAAGTCAATACTTGTGGATGAAGCTAACCCCTGGTCCTAAACCAGGGTCATAATTTACATGCACTTTTGTCGAGCACATTGAATCCTTCAAACAAACCGAGAAATGATACACGCTGTTGTGCGTTTTAGGTATGGACTGTAAAATGGAGAACGGTAGTGGACTGACCACTACAATAACGTCACCAAGAATGTTGGAGAAAAGGCACAGGAGATAAAAGGTTTATCGCGGTAGTCAAAAGGGTGCACGAAGGTACAGGGTAGCAATCAGGGAACACGAATTAACGGAATGTGTGTTATCGAGGTCAATTGTTATCTACAGTAGAACAATGTTGTTACACAGCCCTCTTCCAAGAAGTCTATTCAGAAGAGACTTCTGATCAGGAATTGACAATTGAACTGGTCAAGCGGTGTCAGGTCGTTCCAGTCTGGAACATAGTCTCTCAGCAACCAGTAACTTCGTAGTCGGTCATGGCGCTTGATCTGCGTGGGTCGATTGTCGTTGGTGACCAGGGTAGGAAAAACGGAAACCGATAAGTACTAAGTCGAGTCACGTCTCACATGGAGTGAACGTGCTACCGTAGCCGAATCACATGTGGTGAACGTGCTGCTAGCGGGAATCACCCGTCTGGCATGGTCTTAGTATGAACATATTAGGAGCAGATGTAGGCACATCCGTAGGCTTGATAACGAAGAGCCAGAAGCTTCGAAAACATAGTTCGTGCTGAGAAGTTGCTGCACCCTTAGTGTCGATGGCGAACGGCCTCGCCTTGAGAAAGCTGAGTGGCGTGTCGTCGGGCTGATAAGGACCTTGTCTGATAAGTTTCGTTTTGGACGGCGTGTGCTGATGGTGAGGGCCACAGGGTAGAATGACTACAACCGTTGGTGATCCGATTATGGCGCGTGTCACGGTTTACAAAGCAAAAGGTGCATGTGAACTGAAAGGGATACACGAAGAATGTTTGTATTTTGGGATACCGGATAGGTTGGCGACAAGCGTCGGTGACCCGGGGCTGGCGCATTCCACGTTTTCCGATGCTAGATGTGCATGTGAACCTTATAAGTGAGAAGAGAAAACTCTTCGGTGCATGGGTTCATGGCCACGACCGAGTTATAGTGAAGAGGTACGAAAAGCATGCACGGGATATACCAAGCGATAATAACGAGGTAAATACCTGCTACATATTTGGCAAATGTGACCTTTCGGACACTACTCACTGTGGAGATGGTGGATTGCGAATAAATACTTGATGTACACTTGGTTATCATCAAATATGGTGGAGTTGCCATGAAAGTGTCATGCTGCACGTACCCACTGGCTTTAGACCATACTACTTTTTCCGTAACAACCGTAACGTAAGCACGAATGCCAGGATGGTAAAGATTGCGTATAGTGTGACTAATGCGCCGTTTAAAAGCAGACAGCGTAAGTAGACGGAAAGCGCTCCGCGATAGGTCACAAAGTATATTGCCCAAGCCATCGGGCAAGGAGAGAGGTGCGATGAAAGAATAGGCGTCCCAGAGCTGTCTGATGCCAGCATCGGTAGATTGCACTGCAGCGAATTCGCTGACATCGAGGGAAAGTGGCTAGTCTATCACACACGTTGTAGAGATAGAAATTGTGGCACCTAAGATATATCGTATATCAGTCATAAAATGACTGACAAAATCCTGGTGCATAGTCTCTCTAGGAGAGTACTACCCGACGATCCGTTGAGTGATGCACGAGGGGCTTACAAGCAGTAAACAAAGTAAACTGTCTGCGCTGTGTGTTTATGTTCTAACCCGTTTTGTGAATTGATCAACAAATGTAGTTATGTGATGCATGTGATGTTTTTATGTAAAACGTGTTAAAGGAGTTTAGGAAATTATCATGAAATAATGCTGATGTAATTCAAGAAAAGACGTACCGAAAAAATCTCCAATTGTGCGTGAATATTGAGATTACCAATTGTAGTACACGAAGGATTCGGGCATCACGTCCGGCTTACCAATTTATAGTGGACTGACCACTAGAATGACGTCCTCAAGTATGTTGGAGAAAAGGCACGGGGTTTATCGCGGTAGCCAAAAGGGTGCACGAAGGTACAGGGTAGCAATCACGAAACACGAATCAACGAAAAGTGAGTTTTTAGGTCAATTATTATGTACAGTAAAACAAAGTTGTTACAGAACCACAAGCCTCAACATAGTGAAGAATTGTTGAAGATTTTGAGATATTTATATACTGTTGTTTCAAATAACTAGAAAGCTTGATTTGAGAGCATCATTCTATCCCACAACTATTTTAACGTTAGGCAGTAGTGGGTCTAAGGTGTGATTTGCTAACGCTCGGCGTGCATTGAGCTCAGCAGCCGGAAACCGTATCTGCTCTTCTCAAGTTTGAACATGAAAATTCACAATGTATGTTTTAAGTGAGTGATCGAATGCAATTTCCTCCCAAGGTTTAATGGTTAACAACTTTCCCTTTTCTTTTATAACCTACCTGTAGCGCAAGAAGTGTCTGACAAATGTTCGACTTTCTAAATTGAACACTCAACGAAATAGAACGTTTCAGATAAGAACGTTTCACCGTTGTATAAACGAGGCACAGCCAGTGTAGATCGCGTTGCCCTCGTAGACAAAGGATGAACATCATACGAAGACATGTTACTCCACAGCGTTTCACAATACGAAAACGATTGCTTACTCATTTAGGTTTTAAACAAAAATGGCTTTGATTCAAAGAAGCTAATGTTTAAAATTATTTCAATCTAATCTGACGACTAACCGATTTTTCATCTGCAAAATTAGATGAGTTGGAAAAGAAGCTCGGTATGTTTTAGAATCACTTTTTGAGATTAATAAATGAAGTATTTTAATTCATATTATTTAAAAAGAAACAACAGAGATGGTAAATCTACGCAGCCATATATCGTACACAAAATGTCGCAGTGTCCTGAGTGCCGAATACTCGGTTTTGTTTTACCGAATGAGTTATTTGAATTTAGTGTAAACATGGTGAATCTTATCTGATCATCGATTGCTCTGCTTATTATGACGTAAGCTCTGAAAGGATAAGATCAAACGTTTTGATCCAGTATCAAACTCAGATGTTTTCACCATGTCAGCCACATAATCAATTTTCCAACTCAATAATGTAAAGAAAAGCGTTTCTTGGATATCCTTCTATCGTTATCCCAAGCTTGGCTTCCAAATCTAGGTATTCAGAATTATTTACCATGTATCGTACTAACTTGTAAGTTAATATAGGATACCGTTGGCTCGATAAGGTTATACAATCTTAGAAGACAAACCATGTGGATGAAGCTAACCCCTGGTCCTGAACAAAGATCATAATTTACATCCATTTTTGTCAAACAACCTAAATTTATCAAGCAAACCGAGACAATATACACGCTGATGTACTCATTAGATATGGACCGTACGGTGCGGAACCGCATATCATAAAATCCTGAAGAATTGTTGATGATTTTGAGATTATTATAAACTTTTCAAATTCCTAGACCACACTTTTCAATCCCAATTCCGCATGCAGATGAGGTTAAATACTCAGCCAATAACAAAGATCATTTGTCTCATGCAAATCCATAAATTTTTGTAATCGTTTTGCTTAACAGTGATGTATGTCCAACGACTCCAATCATTTGATAAATAGTCTGCTCAAATAAGGGTAAATGTTATCGCTAGATGCAAGGATCGAATACTAAATTAGAATCAAGCTATTCGCATTTTCTTAATTGAATGAAAAATGATGCAATGTGTCGAATATAAACTTCCCCTACACTATACAACCGCATAATGGCTGCTCAGCGTGTAAGTGGCAGCGGTAAGCTTCGATCTTACTGTCTCCACCTGACGATGGCAAACAGCCTGAAACCGGTAGTGGTGTGTTAGGGATGGGGATGTGAGCACTACAATACTTCAGTAAGCTTTGAGTTTGTGAGTTTGTAATAATCCACTGTTAAACAGGTCTCTAGCTACTTACTACGGTGTTTTAATGCATAATCACAAAGTGATTCCTCAAGGGCAACTCGAAACGCTTATGATTAATAAATGTCTTGTGAAGCTTACATCCTACGCTCCGCTAAGCATCATGTTGTTTGAAAACCTTTTTGTGGAGACACTGATTTCAGTGAGGATTGACACTGTTTCTTCGGTTACAGGAAACATTATTTCCAAAATCGGAATGTAATTATGCTATTTAAATTCGTAATGAAACCTTGGTACATGGTTTTCGGTTTCATTTCGATTTCTTATTTCGCTTTCATTCTGCCCATTAGATGAGTTGGAAAAAAAGAAAATATCAGGCAAGTAAACGTTTTTTTATTTAAGCTACTATTGAGTAGCAACAGTAAAATAATAAAAAATTAAAAGCCAAAATAAATAATTTAACAATGTGGAAGAAACATTGTGTTGCTTTCCAGTAGAATATTTTTTCAAAGTAGCTTCTACAAGGTTAACCGTTGCTAAATCATAATATTCATTTGGAGAGTTTTTTATTGAAACTCACCACAGAAAGTAATTAAAAATTGTCGGACTTTTGTATGAAGCTCTGAATTTCGATGCATGCGAGATATGAAAAACACAGTTGATACGGTTACCAAAAAACAAATTTGTTTCATGTTATGTTAGTTAATCTGGTAATGCTTATGTTAGATACCTGAGATTGAATGCTTTGCTAAATACCGATTTCTCCAAATAACATTTTTAAACAAACAGAGAATTGTTTTTCGATTCATATGATAATCGTTTTACGTTTAATTGCGAAACGATGTTTCTCGTTTGATTAACAGCCGAAGAGCAATTCAATAAGGAGTCAGGTAGCTATCGAGAATCATTTTTCACTAATTTGTGTTATGCTGTTCGACAGACTTTGTGCTAAATATGATTTATAAATTTATTTATATCTATCATCATCTAGTGTGCGAACGAATGTGAGAACGAATTTTAAAATCTGGTTATATGCTGGTCAACCCAATGATGCCGTATTCAAAATCGGAATTTACCAATTAATCAATAACTTCATACTGATCTATGAAACCTCATTCGCATTTTTCAACACATTTTTATGAACAAGGTTTTACATTGAAGCTACTGTTTCACATGGCTCGTAGGGAGAGTATCTGGATTTTCAATAGTTGGCAACAGATTACCAGTACATGCGGTAAACTCTTTCTGTCCTCCGATTACAGAAAGCAACCGTGCTCTTTACATATTTCCAACTGCTCAGTATTGACGACAATCGGTATACCAGATACAACATAATAAAAGGATTTTTTTATGTTCGATTAGACAAATGGATTTCTTGATCCAAACATACATACCGTGATAGATTCCATTATCAGCAACGTTTTGGATCGTAAGGCTAATTTCAGTATGATCGTCGATTGCACATCGTCCTGAAGTCATTTGGATCTTCAAAACAGCAGTAATCTCCGAAGCTTTTGCTTCGCAATTTCGACCTTCCTTCTGACCGTGAGTGCAAGGTGCAGGTCGGCATATGCAGCTTTTAGCGATTCCATGTTTTCTGAAGCAGGTAAATTAAGTGGGCACATGTGTGTGATATTTATTCTTGGTTTAGCAGACAATTTGTGTGGTGAATTCTCAACTGGGTAAGATTCAGTTTTGCACAAACCAGCGAATGGCCAGTGCCGCAGTCTACGCTTTGATATGATCTGGTGAGGAGTACGGTTCCTATATTAGTTTGCCTAACAGAACTCCCAATGCTAAGAGTGAGGAGGTTTCCAAGAGACTTTATGACGTGGTTTTGTCTCAAAGGAAGTGTTACTGACACAAAGACAGAATTATGAGCATATTTCTGATAGACATTTTCCATTTTCATTGGTTTTACTTACATCGAACCTTCCGAGACAGTTTTTCCATGACTCATAATCGGCACTAAATCGACCATTGTAATCACACGATACCACTACACAGATTTATGTGGCACGTTTTCAAAGTTATGATCAAAAGCGTCTTTGTCAGCAGGCGTCGCAGAAAGCGTCGGTGCATAGACGTTGACCATCGTAATGGTACCAGCAAAGCACATCAGATTTTGAGTCCATATCCGCTCGCTCCCGCTGCCACTCGGTTCTGCTGCTTTTATTAGGCTATTTCACATGGCAAACCCGACTCAATGAAGTTGAGGCTCACCAGAACCCCTCTCTTTCCAAAAATTTGTGATCTATTTCTGTTAGCATACCAGTGTCTGGTAATCGCATCTTTTGCTGCCGGGTCGAACTTCAGCCTTTTTATCTCATTGTTAATCACAGTTAATGTTCTTATGATTTTAAGATTCCAGATTTCGGCGTGAAATCCTGGAAGCATGAAACGGACGTTCCATGTTTCCAGTTTTAGAAATGACCTTTGTTGTTCAGTAATTCATTTCGCTGGTGCGGAATAATACAATCTGCTTGTCGGTTGATTCCAAATCCCCATGCAACCAATGAGGATAGCAGACCGTCGTGAGACGAAACCTTATTGACTGGGGACTGCTTGAGACTGTCGGCAGCAGTCCAATGAGACCTGACACTCTCTCTCGCCGCCGGAAGCAACCCCTAGCGCTGAGCTCTAAGCCAGTCGAGCCATAGCTTTTAACTGGTATTTGCTGCTTTCATAGAAGCGGAGTGTAGTGTTCTCTATATTGGTGCGTTGAGATGTAGGCCAGGGCAGTTAATTATGGATAACTTGCTCTTAAACATGCAGCAAGTGCTACCTCTCCACAGCAAACACGGATCAAAAGGAACAGCTAGGCTGATAAGTTTGGAAAATGATGCCGTCTCAGAAGTTGTCATGACGAAGTTGTCGATATGCAATATGCATATTGATTTAAGCGATGACAATGGAATACGGATATCGAAATAATGACGCCACAATAGCAAACGTTTTCTAATATACTGCATCCATGGTTCATGAAAATCGTGCTTGAGCTTCTATATCAGGATGTCGTACTGTCTCCACCTGCAGACGGCTAGTAGACAGAAACCAGTAGTGGTTTGCTAGTTCGAGGATGTGAGCATCATGAAAATTACTTTGATAAGCGTCTTGAGATCTGGGCCGAATATCCGTTTGTGATTTTTTTCATTTCTCAGTGGTCTAACTTTTACCAGAACTAGTACTGGTGTCGAAATCAAAATTTAGGATACATAATAATTTGAGGATTCTGTTCTTTCGATCCCGCTACTGTAAAGTCCGTCAAATGAAATCTATCATTGCAAGCAGTAGATTAACCGACCAATGATTTATTCATGAATAACATTCCAGAATCTATCGCCTGAAATATATGCCTGTAGCATGCAGCTCATATTATATAATTTCACGCAGAGGCACAAAGGAGAAACCACAAAAACTGAATTGAACTTGACTATTTCGTGGTTCCATATGCACATTAGGTAAGTTCGAGGGTACTCAGGACTCAGAACTCAGAAAATTTAATGCCAGAAAAGCATTAAACTTAACAATAACCATAGGATGACAAGGTATATGGAATATATAAAAATATATATAAAATATCTCAAAAATTGATAAGGAAAGTCACATACCGTATGGTTCGTCATAAACTCATCTAGTTTAGAAGTGAAAACCTCAACAGATTCTGATCGTGTGATTTCTTCAGGCAAATAGTTCCAAGTGAAACAAATTCTTACCGAGAAAAAATTACGGCGAATATCCAATCGAGAATGCTTAAAGCCTTTGAATGTGTTCGTGTTCGAGTAATGCCATTGGGATTTAGCAAGTGTTTGAGGGGATGGTTTTCAGTAAGCAGGACTTTGAATGTCAACTTGAGGTCACTACCTATCCGTCGTTGGGTAAAATCGTGTAGGTTCAGTTTTAAAATCCGTTCTGTAAAAGGCAAATTTCTGTAAGGGGAGACCAACTTTGTAGCACGATGATAAATCCTGTCGAGTAGTTCGATGTCCTTCCTCAGCCATGGTGCCCAGGCTTGGATGGAATATTCCACAACAGGACGTATATACGTGTTAATTACCCGGGGTAGGGTTTCGGGCGTAGAAATCCGGAATATTCTTTTGAGAAGACTCAAGTCACGGCAAGCTTCATTGTACACCATCCGGCAATGATGTCCAGGCTTAAGGTTAAACGAAAGCCATATACCGAGATCTTTTTCTGCGATGGTCCAGACGAGATCTTGCGTGCCAAGTTGATACGTGTGGTGTAGAGATTTTCCAAGCTGCAGCATTTTACATTTCGCAGGGTTAAATGGTAACTTATTTAACTGGAACCAACGAAATAAGGTGCACAGATCCCGTTGTAATGCCATACAGTCATTAACAGACCTTACACGTTCCCATATTTTAATATCATCGGCAAATAGCATCAAGTTGCATCCAATATCCTCTACTATATCGTTCATATACACCAAGAATAGAAGAGGTCCAAGCACCTAGCCTTGCGGAACTCAACTCTTGACGTCTATTTTTCTAGATAAGGTGCTGCCAACACGAACTTGGACGTGCCTATCAGTAAGATAGTCCCTTATCCAATTCAGCAATATTCCCGTTATTCCATAGGATTCGAGCTTTTTAATTAGGATGTCATGGTTGACTCTGTCGAAAGCTTTGGAAATATCGATGTAGCAATCATGTACAGCCTCACCTTCGTCTAGTGCCTTGGTCCAATCCTCGAACGTTCTAAGAAGGTTGGATAAACAGCAACGACCTCTTCGAAAACCGTGTTGTGCTGCGGTCAAAATATTTTTGTTTTAAAAATGTTATCTTATGCGCGCAGTCACAATGCGTTCCATTAATTTAGAGATCACCGGAAGTAACGTTACCGGTCTATAGTTTGCTGTGTTTGAACAGCTACCGCCTTTATAAATAGGAGTTTTCATCACTGCTTTCCATTGCGGTGGTATTTATCGTTCATTTAAGCTGAGATTGAATATGCGAGTGAGAGGAGCAATCAAAGTAACGCGACACCTGCGAAGTACGGCGGGGGTAATTTTGTCTGCGCCAGGGGACTTCTTTTCGTTTAGTCGACAAAGTTCCCGCCCAACCATGTATTCGTTGATAGTCATTTCACTTAATACTTCGAAATGTGGCGAACTTGGTGAAACTTGATATGGGATACAACGCTTGGGATTGAAGACAAATGTGTAAAACGTTGCTAAAGCGTCGGCGGTATCTTGGGCAGTGTGGGTCAATCCATGAGGTGTTAGTACAGAGAATACACCTGGTTTGATCTTTGATCGTTCATTTACTATCTTGTAGAGAAGCTTATGATTCTTTTCCATTCTCTTAAGCAAGTTCCATTGGATTTGCATGCGATCTTCTCTTACAAGAGTCGTGACGTTATTCCATACCTGACAGAATCGCTTCCAAGTTTCTTCCGTATCAAACTTCTTATGAGTTACCCAAGACTCTCGCATAACAGCTAACCATTTATTCGTTCTACTCCAAATAACAAACTGGTTGTTGTAGCTGCATTTGTGTGGTACCAAAATCGAGTTTTCGCAAATCTTCGAATTGAAATAATTTAGATACGAATTGTAATATGAGCCAGAATCCATTGAATCAAACTCATGAGTATGTGCATCCCGGAGACTGATATTTAAGGATTCAAATTATATTTTCCTTATGACATAAGTCTGTTCACACAATCGTTCCGCACTATGTACATAATCAAACCAAAGCACAACATCATCACTCTTCCCCAGTGGTGACAGGTATTGTATACCCTCTACTGCGGTTGCCTCAGGCGTTGAGACAAGGTCAAGGGTTGAAGGTTGGTCAAGACCCCGCCAGCGAGTTGGCTGGTCAACGTGATTGTGTAGTGAAGCAAATTCTATGTTCGAGCGAATGCAGGGAGTGCTCGCCTCTCGAAAACAGATGCGAGAGAATAAAATCGCCAATGATCAGCAATTGTATAGTCTGGCATCTTGTGATGTGTTGCAATGATTCGATGAGTTTATCATTGTGTGAGCTTTCGGATGATGGCGAGCGGTAAATAATGCAGATCGTACATTCATCTCCATTGTCTAGTTTTACTGAACACCACATCGTATCAGGAAGACTGAGGTCAGGATGATCGATGACGTTACACTGCGCTAAACGTTCGTGATAGTAGACTGCAACTCCACCACTAGATTTTCGATCACGATCGCGACGAAGTAGTGACATTTTCGGAATCAAAAGCTCAGCATCAGTCATGCAGGGCTGGAACCAAGTCTCTGTAAATGCGACCAAATCGGGTGAAAGTCTATCAAAAAGCTCACATAGTTCAGCTAATTTGTTAGTTAAACACTGACCATTTGTATATATGCACCTGATCGTATTTGTCTTACAAAATGTCGAATCGTGTACTGTAGCTATTGGTCCGACGCGCGATGAGTTTTAAACCTTTGAGCTACTTATTGCGCGCTGACAGTTTGAAACAACATTTGGGTCCCTGTATGACGTATTTGGTCGGGTAGAATGATATTTAACTGTTCGAATGGGATAATGAGTTGTTGGCCTTCTTTGGTCGATGTCGAACATGGATGTAAATCACAAACGCTTGATGGTTGAATACTCCCTAACGGTTTGAATGGCTAAACATTCTGATTTAGGAGGAACGATATCTCTGTCAGGGCTCACAGCGATGGACATCACTCGGTCGGGCGATGTCAGTTGAATGCTGACGGTGTTATCTTCAATCAGCAACAGATATATATATGTTATTCGACAGCTTGCAAGTTTCCATATTCATAGTGTCTCTAAATTGAGCCGACAAGAGCAAGCCCTTCACTAATCTTATGGTTGATGAGCAGTTTAGTATCTAATCAAATTTTAATCTAAACAAACGCTTTGAATTCGGTCCTAGAATTATAGCTATCAGTTTTCGTTCACCATGAAAAGCATAACATGTATGCAAATTAGTACTGCGTAATGGTTTAAAGATCAACAAGTTGCGCTTGTATGCCACTGTTGGGTAGGGTTGGTACGACCAACCTGTTCAATCACATGAGCCCCCGCTCATGTAGACTGGGTTTAAAACCCATGACCATAAATATAAAACACATTTGCATGCATTTTGTGTGAAGGAGATACATGCAAATGTGTTTTAGGTTTATAGATCACTTATTAATTGTTTCACGTTGTAAACGAATTCGCGGTACAAACAGCACTCGTTTCAAAATTCATAATATTTTCATCAAAACTAATTTTGGTTAGGATCCGGATCTTAATGTCCCAACCTGATGAGTGCAAACAGCACGAAACCGGCCGTGGTGTGTGCGTGATGGAAATGCATGCTAATTAATATTCTAATTAGGTTAATGTTTTTGATTGTTTTAAATTCTCACACGTCAACATATTCCAATACACTACATGTTTGTTTCATACGTCACCTTTTAGCAAGTAAGTAAATGGCAGTCGGTTTTTCAAACATACTTTGGTCACTATTTATGGAGGAACAGCGCATTCAGAATCAAAAACTGCGATTGAATGCTATCGATGAAGACTGCATTAAACGCAAATTATTGCTTTTACTCGCAACGCGTTTTCAAGTATTTGCTTGCATTCTCTGTAGTTAATCTCCAATAGAATACTATTGAAACATTCGATACTTAGCTGCATGCACTTTGCTAGCTAGCTACGACCAAATCTCACATGACCGATATTTGATTACACATTTAGTCTTCGTGTACCTCATTTCAGTTAGCATTGACAGCGAGTGTACCACATCAGAATATGATGATTTCATAACCCATTAAATTTTACATGATAATACATGGGCATATGCTATCAGAACATTTTAACAGCGATACGCACTACTTGATCGTTGATTGATTCACGCAAACGGTTTGATTGGTCTTTGTTTTGCAGAAAAATGTATAATCCACACATCATCAGCATATGATTGATGATTAAAGCTATGCTCTAATTGTGAGCTGTACATAGCGAGGACTGTTTTCCTCGTGTGATATTTGTCGAGAAATATCATGATTTTTTACAAACGATTTTGTATAGTGTTAACTGCCAAGCAAAAGATGTTCTTCCAGTTAAAAATCGTCATGCATTCACGTTTCGACCGTAGCTGCTAAAATGGAAGGATCTTCGCGCATTACGCAGATGATCTAGATTTAACTGTTATACACTAAGGCATTGAGCATGCAGGAGCTGATTAGAATTGCTATTTTATTCGACGTCAGATAGCTCCTTTCTTGATACGGTAGTTCAATTGGGAAAAATTGAGAGCAGTTTCGTCAGCGTATCCCATCGATTTTTGTGTCCCGCTGAGAATATAGAATGCTATTAGCAAAATGTATAAACGTTTAGCTGAAAGCTCAATCATATATGATTTAGGCGAGTTAACAACTAAACACAGATATATAATCTCACGGTTTTTCAAATATTTTAAATGTTTACAAAACGATATTCTTTCAATTATGTTGCAGAAATCGGGAAAAGTAAGCTTTGTAATATCCTCTCTATCTCGCTGCAGTTCCACCGCAGATCTTATCCTAATTTTAGAGTTTTCAATTTTTGCATAACAATAATCGGGTAATAGTAAACCGTTCATTTTGGGTCATATTTTTAGTTAATGAAATGCCCGTTCACCTTTGCATTGCCTTGAGGGACAAAGCAATATTTTTACGATTTCAGGATTATATCTGCAAGAAACGGATTAGTCGTATTGTCGTTCAGTTCTCCGTTATGCTGTAAAAATTGTATCCGAAGTTAGATGTCGCATCGAAAATGCCGTTCGCCTTGTTACTCCTTCTTATCAGAGCAATAGTTATTACTTTCTGTCTGGATGACCTTGAAAGTGCGAGCATGGCCCTTACGATAATGGTTTTTCTATGTCTACGGGATGAAGTTAAACAATGGATTAATTGTATATTCCAAGACTAAATGTTGATGTAATTGCATTACAAAATAAAAGCATACATTTGTTACGCAATTGCAAAAGACAGTTCTCGAGTTTATATGAATCGGAAGAAACGTGTAAGTTAAACCCATGAAGATGAAAACGAAATGTTTTCATCAATTCGACCTCTGATTGCGTTAATAGCATTGTTATATGAGGTAATTGTTTAATGTTAACCCAATTGGTTATGCACTTTTAGGGATATCATCCATAGTGCCAACCGAACTTGACGGTATTCGATTGTAACCGATTTATGTGAATACTGGTCATGTATATCTAGCTTGTTGCACACAGTTTGAGAATAGGCTGCTCAAGGGTACGTTCAAATGCTGAAATGGTAATGTTCCCTGTCCTGAGAATCCTACTTGACCTGACGAGGCTTCTGTGTCAGACGTGAAAGGTTACCCAAACCTCTTTAACCGATTGCATACAAATTTATTTGCTTTATGAGTACGCAATCAGTTCCATGCATATTATTATCAATATTATCTCATCCTATTTAATCTGAACTTCAGAATATGAACCTCTAAACGCAGGTTAGTAAATGAGATTTATACTTTCATCTATAAGGCTGAACGTGTTCACATTATAAGCTTGGAACTATAAATCAGCTGAAGTCTATAGAATCGATGTTTGCGATTAAACTCCAGTTAAATCGTAGAAGCAATTTGCGGAATAGTAGATATTTATTGTCTCGCTAAACATCTTGAATATAGATTATGTGTATTAGCCGGGATCATTGATGTCTGGATTCACGCTAGCCCACGCTTGTCGATTGAAGGCGAGATCGTTGCAGCTCTTAATCCAGTCTCGTTCACACCTGAGAACGCAGTAGAAGGTGCTCAGTCCCATGTCGTCTACATTCTCCATCACAGTCGATAGCCAGGTCTTCATTTGACCGTCTTGTCTCCGACACCAGGCACGAACAGGTATGGGGTCCAGGCCGAGTTTTGTGAGGGCTAAGTCTGTCTTTCGGAGGATGTGGCCAAATCATCTTAGTCTTCGCCAGAAAGCAGAAGTAATCCGTTGCATCGTGTTGCAACGGCAGTGTTAGATAGAAGGTTAGTATATGGGATGCCTAAGATTACCCAAGGAACTAATGATCTAAAACTTCTGAAGATCTACAACCAGTGTAAACAGTGGCCACGTCTTGCATCGATTAAGGAGTACATGGCAAGTCGCTGCTTAATAAACATGTATTCATGTTTTCATACTTATCTCGGACGCGCAACAAATGGTGTCTCTCAACAGCAAAAGCGCATTATGCGGGTGGTGAACAACCTATTAGCAAAAATGTAAAAACGTTTAGCTGAAAGCTTAACCGTATATCACATAAACGCGTTAACATATTAGTAAGCATACTAATAAAATATAGATATATAATCTCGCAGTTTTCCAAATTTTTACATGTTTACCAAGAATATTCTTTTAAATAGGTTGCGGATTCTCCCAAGGTAAGCTTTGAAATATTCTGTCCATCTTGCTGCAGTTCGACCGCACATTTTATCTATATTTTAGAGTTTTCAATCAATGTTGTTGGCGTCCTTCGGTCGATGTCGACCATGGATGTACATCACAATCCCATGAATGTTTGTGTTTACAGCTTTTTTGAATGAGTAATCCGTTCGATTCGGGAATAACATTCTCTCCCGGTTGTATAGCGTCAGTTGCACGCCGGCGGCTTGAGCTGTATTTTCTCCTTCTCAGCTTGCAGACGACGCTTTACACAATGCCTCAAAATGTGAGCGGTCAAGAGCCAGTTCTTCCCAACTGGTCGGGTAAATGACAAGATCTTCCATATCTCATTTGCAAACGTCTTTGTACCGCGAGTGAGGTCTGCCCAATGGTCCACTTCCTAATTGCAACTTGCAATAGAGTAGATCATTCGGAATACGACCAGTTTACATTCTGTAGACATGACCAAGCCCCCGCAGGCGGCGCTGTCGCAATAAAGTAAACATGCTCTGTACACCAGCTTTTGAAAGCACTTCAGCATTAGTCACTCTGTCCATCCACAATATGTTTAATATACGACGGATGCTTCGTAGATGGAAATCATTCAGCTTCCGTACGTGTATTGCTTAACTGGTCCAGGTTTTACTGCCGTAAAGTAAAGCATTTAGTACGCACGCACTGTATACCATCATGTTTGTCTTTACAGTTAGCTTGCGGTTACCCCAAACACGAGATTTCAATCAGGACAAAATGAAAACTGCTCTGCCAATCCGCTTATTAATCTCAGTGTCTAGCTAGAGGTTATCCGCAAAGGTTGAACCAATATATGCGAAATGATGTACTAATTCAAGCTGACAGTATAAAACAGTGATGTTGGGAGGCGATATAGTCTCTTGACTAAGGACTTTGGTATTGTTCATGCTGATTGTTAGCCCAAATTCTTTGGATGCCGACAAAAAACAGTCCATTAGTGACAGAAGGTGCTCTTGGGAGTGAGCAATAAGTGCAGCATCGTCGGCAAACAGCAGGTCACGGATTAGCACATTTCGTGCTTTGGTTGGTGCTCTCAACCTTTTCAGGTTGAAAGGCTTACCATTACTTTGCGTGCGTAGGTAAATGAATTCTGACCTCGTCCTGAAAGTGTGCTTCATAAGTGGAGCAATGAAAATGCCGAACAGTGTGGGAGCAAGAACACCCCCTTGTTTGACGCCTCGGCGAATTTCAAATGCTTCTGATCTGCAACCGTTGAAATAGACCGAGCCTTTCATGCCTGAGTGGAACGAAATAACGAGTCTAGCAGCCATGGGGGGGCAGCCTATCAAATCAAGCATTTTAAAAAGACCCTCCCTGCTGACGTTGTAGAATGCATTGATTAAATCAATAAAATCAGCGTATAATGGCATACGCTGTTCCCGACACTTTTCGTGAACTTGTCTCAGTGAGAAGATCATGTCAAATGTTGATCTTCACTTGCGGAAGCCACGTTGAGATTCGAAGCAAATTCTATCATCTAAAACTTGCAGCCGGATCTGGAAGACTTAAGCAAACAGTTTGCCTACAACATTCAGAAGAGAGATTCCTCTGTAATTTTTGCAGTCGCCTCTATTGCCCTTATTCTTAAACAGCGTGATGAGCTTTCTGATTCGCATCTCTTGTGGGACAAACACCTCTTACCAGCACTGAATCAGCAAATGATGAAGAGGTCGTAATAATGCTGCTTTACAGAATTTGATGTGGTCAGGTGGAATTCCTTCATTACCAGGGACCTTCGCATCCGCTAAGCACTCGATTGTCCTATAGAACTCATCAAGAGTAGGGGGTATCTACATATTCAATGTTCGGCAACCGTATTGTCACTAGAGAAGAAGGATAAATGCTCTACCCATCTAGCCATCTGCTGAGTTTTGTCCACAATCGGGTCACGAGATACAGAATTCATATGAGCCGTTTCAATTTTGTTTGGACCAATGGCTGTCTTGATCCCATCATACATACCGTTAAAATTTTCAGTATCCGCAGATTTTTGGATATCAAGGCTAATTTCTGTCCAGTAGTCGTTTGCACATCGCCTTGCAATCTGTTGGGCCTTATTTCTGGCTGCTCTTATAAGTCGTTAGTTCTCATCTGTTGGCATACCTTTGAACCTTAAGAATGCTGACCGTTTCTCATCCAACACAGCAGTCATTTAAGAAGCTTTTGCTTCGAACCAGTCGCTCGTTCGAACTTTCTTCTGACCGAAAGTGGAAAGTACGACTTGGCATATGCAGCTTTTTAACGATCCCAGTTTTCTGAAGCCGATTTGAGTGGGGTTGATATGCTCAACTCGGCTGTGAAGGCTTTTGCAAATCGCGCAGTTAGATTAGGTTCGCACATGCGGGTGACGTCAATCCTAGGTTTACCAGACAATTTGGTGCAGTGAAATCTCGTGTCAGGAAGCTTCAGTTTTGCACAGACCAGTGAATGATCAGTGTCGCCATCTGCGCTTTGATATGATCTAATGAGAATTACGATTCCTATATTAGTGCGCTTAACAAGAATAAGATCAAGCTGGTGTCAATTCTTAGAGCGAGGATGTTTCCAAGATACCTTATGCTGTGGTTTTGTTTGAACGAAAGTGTTACTGACACAAAGATTGAACTGTGTGCATTATTCTAAAAGGCGTTGTCCATTTTTATTGGTTATACTTACACCGAACCTCCCGAGACAGTTTCGCCAAGACTCGAAATCTGCACCAACTCTAGCACTGACATCACCCAATACCACTACACAGTTTCTTTGTGGCACGTTTTAGAGGACTGTTGCGAGGTTGTGATACAAAGCGTCTTTTTCAGCAGGCGTCGCACAGAACGTCGGTGCATAAACGTTTACCAACGTAATGGTACCACTAATTCACTTCAGATTTAGAGCCCAAATCCGTTCGCTCCCGCTGCTGCTCGGTTTTGTTGCTTTTAGTAGGTCGGTTCGAACGGCAAACCCAACTTCATGCAGTCGAGGCTCATCGAAACCCTTTCCTTTAAATATTGTGTAATCTTTTTCTGTTGGTATACCAGTGTATGGTAATGCCGTCTCTTGCGGGGCATCCACGTCGATATTCTGTCTCTTTATCTCATTGTTTATCACATCAGCTTTTCTTACGCCTCTGATATTCTAGACGTCGTCATGAAATGCAGGAAGAATGGACCAGACGTTTCAGGTTTCCAGTTTCAGAATTGAGAATTGTGTTTTGGTGGTTTGTTTTGCTAGTTGGGAAAAATACAGTCTGCTTGTCGGTTGATTCCTAATCCTCATGCACCCAATGAGGATAGCAGACCGTGGCGAGACGGCACCATATTGGCTAGGGGCTGTCCACGATAAGGCGGGCGATAGCTGTCCAATGATACCTGGAAGTCTCTTTCCCACCTCCGGAAGCAGATTCAGGCGCTGAGCTCTACGCCATTCGAGCCATAGCTTTCAACGGGTATGTGATGCTTCCCGCGTTATTATTTGCAGAAGCGGAATGGAGAGTCCTCTTCATTGGTGCATTGTGATGTTCGCCAGGGCATTCCAATGTAGATAACTAGCTGTTGCCCATGCAGCTAGCGCTCCCACTCCACACCACCACCGGAACCAACGGAACAGCTAGGCTTATACATTTTGACAACGATGCCGTCGCTGCAGTTGGCAGAGCGAAGTTGAATAAAACTTCGGACTGTCTAACCGGACTCCGGCTCCATCTTTTTTCTCGAGGTTGACTCCTAAAGCCTTTTCCATGATTGGAAATGCCCGGTAATCTTTACATTGCCTTGAGGGACGAAGCAATATTTTTTCGTTCAAAGGATTATATCCCCAAAAAAGAGATTAGTCGTATTGCCGTTCAGTTCTCTGTTATGCTGGAAAAATTGTATACGAAGTTTGAAAGCACATCAAAAATGCCGTTCGCCTTGTTATTCCTTCTAATCAGAGCAATAGTTATTACTTTCTGTCTAATGAATCTGAAAGTGCGAACTTGACCATGGATGTACATCCCAAACGCATGTTGATTGCATGCTCCCCAACGGTTTGAATGATTTAGGAAGAACGCTCTCTTTGTCAGGGCTCACAGCTATAGGCAGAACTCGGTCGGGCGATGTCAGTTGCATGCAGACGGCGTTATTTTTAATCAGCAATCAAGATATATATATATATATATTCGTCGCCAGCTTACAAGTTAACATATTCATAGTGTCGCTAAATTGAGACATGTTCGCAACGTACTGTTGATGGGCAGCTTCGTATATAATCAAATTTTAATCTAAAACAACGCTTTAAACTCGGTCCTGGAATTATAGCTTACACTTTTCGTTCACCATGTAAAGCATAACATGTATGCAAAATAGTACTGCGTAATGTTGATAGATAACTTATTAATTGGTTCACGTTGTAAACGAATTCACGGTACAAACAGCACTCGTTTCAAAATTCATAATATTTTCATCAAAACTAATTTTGGTTAGGATCCGGATCTTAATGTCCCAACCTGATGAGTGCAAACAGCACGAAACCGGCCGTGGTGTGTGCGTGATGGAAATGCATGCTAATTAATATTCTAATTAGGTTAATGTTTTTGATTGTTTTAAATTCTCACACGTCAACATATTCCAATACACTACATGTTTGTTTCATACGTCACCTTTTAGCAAGTAAGTAAATGGCAGTCGGTTTTTCAAACATACTTTGGTCACTATTTATGGAGGAACACTGCATTTAAAATCAAAAACTATGATTAAATGCGATCGATGAAGACTGCATTGAACGCAAATTCTAACTTTTACTCGCAACGCATTTTCAAGTATTTGCTTGCATTCTCTGTAGTTAATCTCCAATAGAATACTATTGAAACATTCGATACTTAGCTGCATGCACTTTGCTAGCTAGCTACGACCAAATCTCACATGACCGATATTTGATTACACATTTAGCCATCGTGAAACTCTTTTCAGTTAGTATTGACAGCGGGTGTACCACATAAGAATATGATGATTTCATAACCCATTAAATTTTACATGATAATGCATTAGCATATTCTCCGGGAAATATTTCACAGCGATACGCACTACTCGACCGTTTATTGATCCACGCAAACCGTTTGATTGGTCTTTATTTTGCAGAAAAATGTATAATCCACACATCATCAGGATATCATTGATGATTAATGCTATGCTCTATTTGTGAGGTGTACAAAGCAACCTCTGTTTTCCTAGTGGAATCATTGTGGAAAAATATCATGAATTTTTTTCAAACGATTTTGTGTAGTCTTTACTGCCAAGCAGATGATGTTCCTCCAGTTAAAATTCGTCATTTATTCAGGTTCCGACCGTAGCTCCTAAAATTAAATGACCTTCACGTATTACTTATATGATCTAGATTTCACTGTTTTACACTGAGACATTGAGCATGCATCACTGATAGGAATTGCTATTTTTTCGACGTCAGATAGCTGCTTTCTTGATACGGTAGTTCAATGAGTACAAATTGAGAGCAGTTTCGTCAGCGTAACCTATCAATTTTTGTGTCCCGCTGAGAATAAGGAATGGTATTAGCAAAATGAATAAACGTTTAGCTTGAAGCTCAATTATATATCATATAGATGAGTTAACATAATAGCAAGCATACAAACAAAATGTTGTTATTTAGTCTCTCTGTTTTACGAAAAAAATTTCAAATGATTCACAACAAAATTCTTTTAAATATGTTGCAGAAATCCTGTCGTGTAAGCTTTGAAATATTCTCTCTATATCGCCTCCGTTCGGTGAACGTTATCTCCACTACCAATTTTGCTAGCTGGAAAAGGGATGTAGCATTGAAATAAAAAGTCTATCTAACTACTTTTAATTTAGACAATGTGTCAGTGAGCTAGTGGTGTATTAGTGTCCAGAAGTCGCAGGTTCGAGTCACGGAGCGGAATTATTTTCTGAAAATTATTCTTCATCGGATTGAAGACACATCATTTTTTCCAAATAGGATTTTTTAACTTTCATCTCTCTTATCTTAATTTCGATTTCTTCCAAAGCAATCTTCCTCTCCCATTTTTTCCGCTACATTGAGTTTCTTTTCATTTCCATTTCGTTGGGTTTTGCCTCTGCTGTTTCAGCGAAACGGTGCACGAATGGTTGCAGAGATTGAGAAAAGGAACTGTGAGGAGAGTCATTAGTGAGAGTGTCATTGGGAAACGTATAAAGAAATGGATCCAGCTCATCAGAGCTGAAACTTTCCTTGAGCACTGCACCCGCTAATACTTGTCGTTTGTTAGTAGGCATACCAAAAAGATTTTATTAACAATTATCAGCCACTGGTTTGTTTGTAATTCTGTCGCTTTGGACAAAATTGAAATTGAGATAAGGGATATAGAAGTTAGACAACGCTATTCGGAAGAAATGATGTGTCTTAAATCCGATGACAAATTATTTGCAAAAAATAATTTCGCCACAGGGACTCGAACCTGCGACCTCACGACTGCATGGGTAGTTGTTTTTTATCTTTTACCCCTCCGTTCCACCGCACATTTTATCTATATTTCAGAGTTTTCCATTTTCTACCCGACAATAATCGGGTTAAAGTAAACCGTTTATATCGGGGCATATATTAGGTTAATGAAATGTCCGGTTACCTTCGCATTGCCTTCGTATTTAGGATTATATCTAGAAGAAACGGATTAGTCTATTGTCGTTCAGTTCTCTGTTATGCTGGGGAAATTGCATACGAAGTTTGATGTTGCATCGAAAATGCCGTTCGCCTTGTTACGCCTTCTAATCAGCGCAATAGTTATTACTTTCTGTTTGGTTGACCTTGAAAGTTGTAAATTTGCTCTTATTATAATCGTTTCTCTACGTCTGCGGGATGAAGTTAAACAATTGATTAATTGTATATTCCAGGACTTCATCATAGCTGATAGTTTCGAAACCACTTTGGACTTTCTTTTCCTTCATTACTGGGGCTGAGGACCACAAACGTCTATAATTAATTCTTTAATCTTGAATCTTAAATAGCTCATTGCTTCGAAATTAATGTGTGACATACCGTGAATATACGCGTGAGACTCAAATGTTTTAATATTTTCATTTGAATTACATTTTTTTTCTTGTTTTTCAGGCCGGCAGCAAGACACCGGAGGTATTGTCTACATTTAGTATTCTATATGGGCTATATTTGATTGACATTTGTTCTCTAACATTTTCAACTTAAATTATGTATGAATGATAAACAGCTTCATTCGTGTTTGCAAAATGTACCCTTATGATAATCGTTTTTCTACGTTTGTGGGATGAAGCTAAACAACGGTTTGATTTTATATTCCAGGACATCATGTAGTTTTCCTGTCATTATAAAATAAAAGCCTGTATTCGTTACGCAATTAAAAAATGATTGCTCGCTGAGAAAGGCCTAAGTTAATGCCATGAATATGAAAAAGAAATTTTGCCATCAATTTGAACTCTGATTGCGTTGATAGCTTTGTTATCTGAGGTAATTGAGTTTAGCAAGGACGATAGATGCGAAACCAATTTAGTCTAAATAAGCAAATAGCGGAAGTTAATATTTTTCTTTGATTATGATGTCTGAGGACCACAAACGTTTACCAGTAATTCTTGAATTTTGAATTTTAAACAACTCATTGCTTGAAAATGAATATGACCTAATGTGAATATACCAATGTAATATAATATTTTGCCACGCATTACATGTGTTTCTCGTTTTTCAGCTGTTGTGAAAACGCTTAGAGGTATTGTCTACTTGTAGTATTTTGTAAGGACTATATTTGATTGAAATGAAATCTCTATCATTTTTAACTTAAACTGTGAATGAATGATAAACAGCTTTATTCGTGTTTGCGAATTTTCAGCGAATAGAAATGACTTCAATCCCTATTTAAACGCATTTCCTTTACACAACTCAAACTCACTTTCGTACTGTTTGCATTCATAACGTCGCGGCAGTAGCATCGGGATCAACATGTTTTGAATGTTGTTGGCCTCCTTTGGTCGATATCGACCATGGATATACATCACAATCGCGTGAAAGTTTATGTTCTGCAGCTTTTTGAATGACTAAACAGTCCGATTCGGAAGGAACAATCTCTCCCGCATCGCTGGCAATGAAAGTCGGAACTCGCTTGTATTGCATCCGTTGCACGCCAGCGGCGTGATTTGAGCGGTCAAGAGCAAGATCTCCTAACTCGCCGGGTCAATACTAAGAGCTTTCTTATCTCTTTTGCAAACATCTTTGTACTGCAAGTGCGGTCTGCCCAATGGTCCACTTCCTAATTCAAGCTCACCATAGCGTAGATCTTTCGGAATACGACCAGTTTACACTCTGTAGACATGACCAAGCCACCGCAGGCGGCGCTGTCATAATAGGGTGAACATGCTCTGTAGACCAGCTTTTGAAAGCACTTCAGCATTAGTCATTCTGTTCATCCACTATATGTTCAAGATACGACGGATGCTTAGTAGATAAAAAGCATTCAGCTTCCGGACGTGTATTGCTTTGGTGGTCCAGGTTTCACTGCTGTAAAGTAAAGCATTCAGTTCGCACGTGCTGTATACCATCATCTTTGTCTTTACAGTCAGCTTTCGGTTACCCGAAACACGAAAGTACAAACGGGACAAAATGACAGCTGCTCTGCCAATCAGCTTATGAATCTCTGTTTCTAGCGAGAGGTTAACAGCAATGGTTGAAACAAGTTATGTGAAATGATGTCCTGTTTTAAGCTGACAGTTTGAAACTGTGTGGAGCAAATACCTTCTGTTGACCAGTCCTTGCTCATGCGGATTATTAGCCCAAATGCTTTGGATGCCGACGAAATCCAGTTCTTTAGCGACAGGTTTGATTTTGGGTGTGAGCAATAGAGGCAGCATCGTCGGCAAACAGCTGGTCACGGATTAGCACATTTCGTGCCTCGGTTTGTGCTCTCAACCGGTTCAGGATGAAAAATTTGCCATCACTTTGCGGTCGTAGGTAAACGATTTCTGTCCTCTTCCTGAAAGTGTGCAATAAAAATCACGAACAACGTGGGAGCACGAACACACCCTTGTTTGACGGCTCCGCGAAATTCAAAGGCTTCTGAGCTTCGGCAGTCTTGGAGGGCAACATATCAAATCAAGCTTTTTGAAAATACCCTTCCTGTGGACGTAGTCGAATGCCTTCGTTAAATCAATAAAAACAGCGTATAATGGCATAAGATGTTCCCGACAATTTTCTTGTACTTGTCTCAGTGAGAATTTTATGTCAAATGTTGATCTTCATTTGCGGAAGCCACATTGAGATTCGGAGTAAATTCTCTCAGCTAAAACTTGCATCGGGATCTGTAAGCCTGTAGCAAACAATTTGCCTACAACATTCACTTGGGAGATTCTTCTCTAATTGTTGCAGTCGTTCGTATCTCCTTTATTCTTAAATAGCGTGATGATCTTTATGTCTCGCATCTCTTATGGAACACACTCATCCGCGCCAGCACTAAAAAAGCAAATGGTTGGGCGGTTGTAATAATGCTGCTCTACCGCATTTCATGAGCTCAGGTGGAATTCAGTCGTCACCAGGGGCCTTCCCATTCGCTAAGCGGTCGACTACCCTATTGAGATCATCAAGAGAAGGAGGAATATCGAGATATTCAATAGTCGCAACCGCACGACATTTTCAAATACAAGTGGTAAAACCGTACTGTCCCTGGTTCGAAGCAAAAGCTTCTGAGATGACTGCTGTGTTGGATGAGAAACGGTCAGCATTCTTGAGGTTCAAAGGTATGCCAACAGATGAAAACTTACGACTTTTAAGAGCAGCCAGAAATAAGGTCCAACAGACTGCAAGGCGATGTGCAAATGACTACTGGACAGAAATTAGCCTTAGTATCCAAAAAGCTGCGGATACTGGAAATTTTCACGGCATGTATGATGGGATCAAGAGAGCCATTGGTCCAAACAAACATAAAATGGCTCCCATTAAGTCTGTATCTGGTGACCCGATTGTGGACAAAACTCAGCAGATGGAAAGATGGGTAGAGCACTTCTCCTCCCTCTACTCTAGGGACAGTACGGTTTTACCACATGTATTTGAAAATTTCGAGCGGTTGCCGACTATTGAATATCTAGATACTCCCCCTACTCTTGATGAGCTCAATAGAGCAATCGACCGCTTAGCGAATGGGAAGGCCCCTGGTGACGACGGAATTCCACCTGAGCTCATCAAATGCGGTAGAGCAGCATTATTACAACCGCTTCACCATTTGCTTCTTCAGTGCTGGCAGGAGGGGGTGTGTCCCACAAGAGATGCGAGACACAAAGATCATCACGCTATTCAAGAATAAAGGAGATAGAGGCGACTGCAACAATTACAGAGGAATCTCCCTTCTGAATGTTGTAGGCAAATTGTTTGCTAAAGTCTTACAGATCCGGCTGCAAGTTTTAGTTGATAGAATTTACTCCGAATCTCAATGTGGCTTCCGCAAGGGAAGATCGACCGTTGACATGATCTTCTCCCTAAGACAACTTCAAGAAAAGTGTCGGGAACAGCGTATGCCATTATACGCTGTTTTTATTGATTTAACGAAGGCATTCGACTACGTCAGCAGGGATGGTCTTTTCAAAATGCTTAATTTGTTTGGCTGCCCACCAAGACTGCTAAAGCTCGTTATTTCGTTCCACTCAGGCATGAAGGGCTCAGTCCATTTTAACGGTTTCAGCTCAGAAGTCTTTGAAATTCGCCGAGGCGTGAAACAAGGGTGTGTTCTGGCTCCCACGCTGTTCGGCATTTTCTTTGCTCTACTTCTGAAGTACGCTTTCAGGACGAGAACAGAAGGTATTTACTTACGCACGCGAAATAATGGCAAGCTTTTCAACCTAAACCGGTTGAGAGCACAAACCAAGGCACGAAATGTGCTAATCCGTGACCTGCTGTTTGCCGACGATGCAGCCTTTATTGCTCACTCCCAGGAGCACCTTCAGTCTCTAATGGTCTGTTTTTCGTCGGCATGCAAAGACTTTGGTCTAACAATCAGCATGAGCAAGACCAAAGTCCTTAGCCAAGGGACTGTATCGCCTCCCATCATAACTGTTGGAAACTGTCAGCTTGAATCATTACATCAGTTCACATACCTTGGTTCAACCATTGCGGATAACCTCTCGCTAGACACGGAGATTGATAAGCGAATTGGCAGAGCAGCTGTCATTCTGTCCCGTTTGAACTCTCGTGTTTTGGGTAACCGCAAGCTGACTGTAAAGACGAAAATGATGGTGTACAGCGCGTGCGTACTGAACGCTTTACTGTACGGCAGTGAAACCTGGACCACCCACGCAAGACACGAACGAAAGCTGAATGCTTTCCATCTACGAAGCATCCGTCGTATCTTGAACATATCGTGGATGGACAGAGTGACTAATGCTGAATTGCTTTTAAAAGCTGGTCTACAGAGCATGTTCACTCTATTGCGAAAGCGCCGCCTGCGCTGGCTTGGTCATGTCTATAGAATGGAAAATGGTCGTATTCCGAAAGATCTACTCTATGGTGAGTTGCAACTAGGAAGACGACCATTGGGCAGACCGCACTTGCGGTACAAAGACGTTTGTAAAAGAGATATGAAAGCTCTTGGCATTGACCCGGCGAGTTGGGAAGAACTTGCTCTCGACCGCTCACATTGGAGGCACTGTGTAAAGCGTCGTCTGCATGCTGGGGAGGAGCAGATACAGCTCTTGGCAGCTGAACGCAGATCACGCCGCCGACGTGCAACTAACGCAATACAACCGAGTTCTGACTATCGTTGCCAGCGCTGCGGGAGAGATTGTTCCTCCCGAATCGGACTGTTTAGTCACTCAAAAAGCTGCAAAACTTGAACTTTCACGCGTTTGTGATGTACATCCATGGTCGACATCGACCGAAGGAGGCCAACAACCTCCTAGAGTAGAGAGAGGAGGAGTGATCTACCCATCTTTCCATCTACTGAGTTTGGTCAACAATCGGGTCACCAGATGCAGACTTCATGGGAACCGTTTTTAATTTGCTATACCAATGGCTATCACGATCCCATCATATATACCGTGAAAATTTCCAGTTTTCGCAGCCTTTTGGATAATAAGGATATTTTCTGTCCAATAGTCATTTGCACATCGCCTTCCAGTCTGTTGGTCCTTATTTCTAGCTGATCATATGAGTCGTTAGTTTTCATCTGTTGGCATACCTTTGAAGCTCAAGAATGCTGACCGTTTCTCATCTAAAACAGTAGCCATCTGAGAAGCTTTTGCTTCGAACAGACGCTTGTTTGAGCTTTCTTCGGAACGAAACTGAAAAGTGCGACTCGGCATATGCAGCGTTTTTTGTTTTCCAGTTTTCTGGAACCAATTCAAGTAGGGTTGTGTTGATCAACTCGGCTCTGAAGGCTCTTTTTTAATCGCCCAGCTACATTAGGTTCGCACATGTGGGTGGGGAAGCTTCAGTTTTGCACAGACCAGTTAATGATCAGTGTCGCAGTCTGCGCATTGGTGTGATCTGATTAGGAGTACGCTTCCTATATTAGTGCGCCTAACAAGAATAGGATCAAGCTGGTGCTAATTTTTAGAACGATGTTTCCAAAGGACCTCATGTTGTTGTTTTGTTTGAAAGAAAGTGTTACTGAAACAAAGATCGAACTGTGTGCATAATTCTAAAACGCGTTGTCTATTTTCATTGTTTTTACTTACACCGAACTTCTTGAGACAGTTTTGCCAAGACTCGAAATCTGCATTAACTCTAGCACTGACATCACCCAATACCACTACACAGTTTCTTTGTGGCACGTTTTTGAGGACTGTTGTGAGGTTGTGATACAAAGCGTCTTTTTCAGCAGGCGTCGCAGAGAACGTCGGTGCATAAACGTTTACCAACGTAATGGTACCACTAAAGCACTTCAGATTCAGAGTCCAAATCCGTTCGCTCTCGCTGCTGCTGGGTCCTGTTGCATTTAGTAGCTCGTTTTGAACGGCAAACCCAACTCCATGCAGTCGAGGCTCATCGAAACCCCTTCCATTCCAAAATAATGTGTAATTTCTTTCAGTTAGAATACCAGTGTCTGATAATCGCGTCTCTTGCGGGGCAGCTACGTCGACATTCAGTCTCTATACCTCATTGTTTATCAGCAGATTTTATTACGCCTCTGATATTCGAGACGTCGTCACGAAATCCAGGAAGCATAGACCGGAGGTTTTAGGTTCCCAGTTTCAGAAATGACCTTTGTTTTTGTTTTTCAGTAGTTCGTTTCGCTGGTGCGGAAAAAGCAGTCTGCTTTTCGGTTGCATCCTAATCCCCATGCACCCAATGAGGCTAGCAGACCTTGGCGAGACGGCACCATATTGGCTGGGGGCTGCCCAACTTGTGGCGGACGGTAGCCGTCCAATGAGACCTGAAAGCCTCTCTGACCGTCAGAAGCAGCCTCATGTTTTAACTTCTATGCCAATAGAGCCATAGCTTTTAACGGGTAGCTGATGCTTTCCGTGTTATTATCCGCAGAAACGGCACTACCGATCGAAAGGAACAGCTAGGCTGATACGTTTGGACAACGATAAAGTCTCAGGAGTTTGCAAGGCAAAGTTCAAAAGTTCGGATTTCAGCTCCGGATTTTTCCTCATGATTGACTCCTGAAGCATTTTCCATGATTGGATGTTGCCACTAGGCAGTTGAGGTTTGAGATAAGAGTTTTTCTTCCCCCACGTGGACCGCCTACGTGGACTTACGAGCTCCACCTGCCTGAATCATGCTGGTTTTGAGGCGCCAGACAGTCGCCTTTTCCCTTTCTTCTGTCAGTTGAAGCAGTTCTGATTGGTCACACAGGACCACGCGTGCATGCCAGGAGCCGGACTTGGTTGTCAGAGGCTACATGAGACGCGCGCCATTGGAGCATTTTTTGGAATTAATAGCTTTGACAATCTTGGAACCATGTTTTGAATAGATCTTATTTATTAGACTTTATTTATAGTAAATTGCGTTCATCGCCGGTAAATTTTGATTTATTATTCTTTTTGTATCAAAGACAACTTGCAGAGATTATAGTTTTTAAGATGTATGATCGTCACTTATCGCAATAGAAACACGCGTTTGAAAGACTGCAAGCTCATATAATGCTTATTAATAAAATCATACTTCAAATCTAAAACATACAGAGGTTCGCAATCTTCATTGACTAGTATATACATTCAAACTAAAATAGACTGAACAGTAATGAATACGGAGTAACCTAACATTGATTTTTATTATTAGTTCCACTACAAAGAATTGGTAGAAACTAATTCCATAGACTGCGTGATAAAATTTAACGCATGAGAATATAGAAGCACAGACTATAACACCAATTGACAAGGAATTGCTTTCTTATTTGGAAATGGTATAATTCGAGAAGTTCTTCGGTAAAATCGTCATTGAAATGGATACAATTTGAAAATATATGCTGATGCTTGTTTTGAGTACATTTTGAGCATATCTTGTACGTAAACCCAGAATCCTCCATAGAGTATAAACATTTAATCGGTTAGTATTGTTTGGAATATTTGTAGCTCGGGTCGTTGTTGTAGCTTACTTGGATATGTTCTTCGAGCTTGTTGAGTTTGCATCGGACGTTTCGTTGCCAGACTAGGCAACATCTTCAGCGATTGTTGGCAAATTGACTGCTCGAATTTAACTGACGATGGTATTTGGCCGGCCGATCACTGGTCACGTGATGGCATGTGATTGATTGATTGGTTGGCTGCCTTCATGGTTCTTCGTCTCAGTCGCATCCGTGCGTAGATGTCGTACAAGCTCACGTGTTCGTTGATCGATCGTTCATTGGAGTACCAGGCTTCGATGAACACTCGTGCTGCTTTGTTATTAGCTCGACGCAAGATATGGTAGTTATGCCAGTCTATCTCGTGGTCTTCGTTGTCGACGTGCGTTGATATGAGAAACTCGGTATCGTGACGTCGTACGGCTAGTTCATGCTCATGGATTCGAGTTTTTAGTTTTCGAATATATTGCGAAAGCAGAACAACTTCTCCAGAACACCCTGACTTATTGAGGAGTTGCTTTAGCTACAACATAAAAACTAGAACGATAATCATAAATACTCTGCAAAATTTGAATAAATTGGGTCAACTCACAGAGGAAGAATACTTTCGTATGAAACCGAAAGATTCTACGACACCTAGGTTTTACGGACTCCCCAAGATCCACAAAGGAGGTATACCACTTCGCCTAATTGTATCGCTACCAGGAGCACCCTTATACAAGCTATCCAAGGAATTGAGAAGAAGACTACTATACCTTACCCATTGGTCAGAACACTCAATCCAATCAGCCGCAGAATTTCTACAGAAGATCAAAGGAACCAAGATCCAAGATGACGAAATTATGGTATCATTCAACGTTGTCGCACTCTTCACCTCGATCGACACCACCCTAGCAAAGCAAACTGTGGCATCACTTTCGAACGAACGAATGATGGCCGATGGAGAAAGACTTAACAAAGAAGACCTAGTAGAACTGCTCGACTTATGCCTTGAAACACAATTCACCTTCAACAGACAAGCTTTCGAACAAATAAGAGGCATCCCAATGGGCTCACCAATCTCAGAACTAATCGCTGAAATCGTAATGCAGAGGCTGGAGCAGATCTCCCTACCATTGATACAACCCACCCTATGTGTACGCTACGTGGACGATACTTTCGTCATTATTAAACGATCAGGACTTGAGGAAACTGCACGATTACTCGACTGTGTATTCAATGGTATACAGTTCACAATGGAAAAAGAAACAAGCGGTCAATTACTATTCTAAGACGTGCAAGTCACCAGACTGAGTAACGGCGAACTACAGACCAATGTCTATAGAAAGCCGAGCCACACCGACCAAATCTTGAACTTCAAGAGCAACCACCCAACAGCACACAAGGAAAGCTGCGTTCGGACGTTGTTTCAACGCGCTAGAACACATTGCAGCACACTCACACTGCAAAAATAGAAAGAACAATATTTATACAAACTATTCCAGAAGAACGCTTACCCGAAGAAGTTTATCCGTAGAAGCCTAACGTTGCGCCCTAGGCGAGACCAGACTGATGGTATGCAACGCGCGGCGTTACCATACGTCAAAGACATCTCGGAAATTACATCAAGACTCCTACGACTTCATGTTATTTTTATCGCCCACAAACCAACATGAACGCTATGTAACGTGCTCACAAAAGTGGAAGATGCAATACCCAAAGATCAAAACGAAAACGTAGTGTACAACGTACAATGCACGCACTGTGACAAACGCTACATCGGGCAAACCGATCAAAAACTAAAAACTCGAATCCATGAGCATCAACTAGCCGTACGACGTCACGATACCAAGTCTCTCATATCAATGCACGTCGACAAGATCACGAGATAGACTGGCATAACTACCATATCTTGCGTCCAGCTAATAACAAAGCAGCACGAGAGTACATCGAAGCCTGGTACTCCAGGTGAACGATTGATCAACGAACACGTGAGCTTGGACGACATCTACGCACGGATGCGACTGAGACGGAGAACCGTGAAGGCAGCCAACCAATCAATCAATCACATGCGATCACGTGACCAGTGGTCGGCCGGCCAAATACCATCGTCAGTTCAAATTCGAGCAGTCAATTTGCCAACAATCGCTGAAGATGTTGCATAGTCTGGCAACGAAACGTCCGATGCAAACTAAACAAGCTCGGAGAACATATCCAAGTAAGCTACAGCAGAAATAGCTATTGGCTGCTGGTCGCAGATCACTCTGGCGGCGTGCAAATGACGCAATATAAATGAGTTCTGACTTTCGTTGCCAGCGCTGCGGTAGAGATTGTTACTCCCGAATCAGACTATTTAGTCATTCTATAAGCTGTAAAACTTGAACATTCACGCGATTGTGATGTAGATTCATGGTCGACATCGACCGAAGGAAGCCAACAACCCAACGCTGTATTGGTTAATCACAAACATTTTCCAGTCTTGAATTTCGTCAGAAATGTTTTGGCTGTTCTGTGGTAAAACAAATCATGGTGGATGGTGTGCTATTTAATTACGTTAACTTTCGTGACTATCACGCTAAGTCTATGGAATCCTTTGTTTCAAACGCCAAATATTAGGCAATTATTCCTTGAATCGATGGCTTCTCAATTTCGTTTTACCGCGATGATTAATCCCTTAGCCCCAAACATTTTATCAAATTTTACAGATTTGTTAGTATTACGTTTCGAATGACTCAACTGCGTCTTGTATAAAAAAATGTAACATCGAGTACCGAAATCCAGCCATTCAATATGTAACTAAATCCAGCCCCAATAATATTGGCTTTTTAGAAAAAAGAATCGCTTCTTGTTCTTAGTTATTTTCCTCTAACCGGCGTCGTTATAAGATTTTCAACTACAAAATGGAAATCATTGATTTCGAAAGAACAGACAAGTGGTTTGAATCGCCCAGCTGATTATCAGATATATTGCCCACTTTTTGGATCAGGTCCAAATGAATATTTTATTCCATCAGACCGAGACCAAACATGACATTTCTTTAACTACAAAACCGTCAATCTTCCTAATGGCTCAATATTATTTTGTATATGTATTCAATGTCCTTATAGGAATATCCCGTGGTGTTGTACATCTACGAGATTTTTATACCCTAATTACTTGAATCTTCAATATTGAAACACAAAAATTCATTTCAAAAGAACATGTTTCCATTGGAATGTGAAAAATGTTGCAAAAAGTTAAACAATTCCATTCTTCTTCAACTTTGGATTCATCAATTGAAATGGTCAACGCAAGAAAAAGGACCAGGTTTATGGATTAAGGGAAGGCTTTAAAATTGCTTGCAATGCAAAGCACTGTACAAACGAGCTAGCGGCGTCTATTCGCACGTTGTTTCCCGTGAAACCTTCCCCATGCAATTAATTACGTATGTTAACTCGATGATAGGTTATTCAGTGCCAGCTTGGCAACGTGGACTTATCACAGAGCAACTAAAATGGTTGGCAGTTTCCGCAACATAGAATATATTTATGGAATGGTACATATTAATTTGGATACATTGGATCGCAGAAGAGTTCGATTCGATCTAATCCTTGAAATAACCGTTTTCAAGAAGCGGCCAATCAGATGTCAATTGAAAGACCCGTATGAAGGTATTTTGCATTAGAACTACTTTAAATGACAAGTAGGCAGATTTAATTTTACAACCCAGCGAAACTTGAAAGTTTGTAACCAAATCGTTCAGAAATATTTTCACATCATATCGAGACGATGCAAGAGATTTATTATAACTACCAGAAGTCTCTCTCTCTCTCTCGATGATTGTAAACAGTTACACTATTCTGTACAATAAATTCTTAAATCCTGCATTTTGAATTGGCGTCATTATACAGCTTAACATCAGTGAGCCAAGACCAATTCGAACGCAACAAAACTTACAATTTGATCAATTATAAACTACGGATCGAATCATCCACGGTTTAATTTTCGGAATTGATGTCAGGACAATATTTAGACGACGCTCAAATGTTTCTCTGGTCGAAATACTTAAACATTAATGTTATTTAATGATAAAATATAATATTAGAAGCACGGAACACTGATCAACAAAATAAAATTTGAGAAATTCCATAACCGATTTAAATCTCTGGTTTGGACATCGAAACCTCATTACCGTTTAAATTTTTTATCAAAGTGTGAGTAAAATTGCAATCTTGATGATGATCGCGTATTAAGTTGAAATAATATATTTTTATTAAGCATCGCACTCTCTAACGAAATCCTCAATATTGAACCCATACAGCAACATATTTAGATGCACTTGAGAAGAACTAATCTATTTTCGCTTTTCGCTTTGCGCCAAGTATTATCACAGATACATCCGCAATAGTTCCAAGAAAAGGACTAAAAAACAGCTGAAATATTGTTTTGGTTAATTTAGAATAGGCAAAAATGTTACCACAAGCACGCAGCATGATTCTCTAATTAGATGGAATGAGTAACTCAGACCGGCGCGATGGTGGTGGCCCAATTGGAAACGTTTCACGTCCTAATTATCCTTCAATCCATCAAGCTTTGCAATTCAGGCTCTACTTGCGAACGCAATCTGTTAAGAAGTAATGTGGTTTGGCAGAACTTGGGGTCGGTCGTCAAGACATTGGGTAAACTGACTGCCATCGCTCGCAGTATTCGTGCGTCCGGACAAAAGAGTATCAAATCGTTTTTAGTGTTTGACTTACTGCATCGCATTGATTTTGTTAGACTTGCAAGACTGGTACGTCTTGCAACCAATCGGGTGTCATCAGATTGAAACCACTATCGTATGTCACATGCAATCGCACATAATGCTTGTAGCCATCATCCTTTAAGTTAACGACGACTGACCCCTGTAGTTCCTGGTCTTCACCCAGAAAGGTCTTAAGTCGAGATTGCGGTATAGTCAGGTCATTTACTGCACAACGTTAGTGTCGAATTGAATGATTTGGCAATTTGCATTGAGATCCAGCTTAATAGCAGCTACCGAATGTTCTCCTTGAAACTGAATAATTAACCATTGTGACTGAGCTTCAGTACACTGTGTATTATGTAGCTACCATTTTTGCTGTGGTGGATCGACACTCGCTAGACGGATGCCTTTTCTTCCCACAATAATGGCAAATCATCATTATATGTTTACATTCAGCATGATTTTTCTGATTAAGAACGCACCACCAACATTAAAAACGTGAATATATCGGTGTATCATGATTGCGGATTCTGTCGACAGTAGCCAATGTATAAATTGACGGTTGAGCAATGACGCGTTTACTTGTACCCTCTTCAGTATTCCATCATTTATTTCGACTGATTCTATTCCAGTCACTTTTGCAAATGCTGTCTCAAGTGTCAACTCAATTTTGTCAGTGTACGGCGTACAATCCTTGTGTATCAAATGCCAGCAACCGCAGATCACATAGCATATGTTTGCTCGTTCTTACAAAATAACGAATCTCCGTCAGGCGTCTGAGTTCGGCAACAAAATGGGCGATCGAAAACCCTTCAATTCGAATTCGGGTATCAAAATTGAAACGTTATATAATTACCGAGGGTTTGGGATTAAAGTGTGCAAGTGTACGATTTTAAACATGGCAAGTCTAAGCTAACCACACTTCTCAACAAACCGTACGCTTGGCTTCACATATACTCAGTATTATGCTCGCCTTTTTCTTATCTTCCGCTATGTCATTCGTGGCCAAAAGCAATTCACTCGTTCTACATTGACTTCTCAAGCGGACAAAATTAAGAATAATCTGCGATTTTGTCAGCGATCATCATTGTGTTGAGACAGAAATATATTACGTACTCCACCCATTGTAATATATATAGGCACTCCGGTTACGCGACGTAATTGGGTATAAGCTGCCATCTCGGTCGTCACGACTTATTTTTATTACCAAGGCAGTCCCAACCGTGGGTAAGAGAAAAAACAACATTCACAACCGGTTTATTGAATGAATTAATATCACGAAACTCATTTTATGCATCCCCGATCAATATTGATGGATGATTGATCGTTATTGCGGACATAACAATTCTGTTACTAAACAAGGTTACACTTGTATGCCAACTGTTATATAGGGTTCGTACAACGAACCACGATGCTTAGACACGGAATCACAAAGTGATTTTTGGTCAAGCACTCAAAGCTCTTAGGGATAACCAAAGTAATGTGTTGCTCACATCCCCATTCCTTACACACCAGTTTTCTTGTAAGTGGTGTGTAAGGTAAGGGGATGTGAGCAACACATAACTTTAGTTCTGTTACTAATTACGCAATGTGGTTGTTCAACAGTGTTACAATGCCTGCCAATCAACACTGCACGCATATCGGGCAAAATATGTAGGCAGGATTTAATAAACCACTGGTTTTTGAATAATTGGCTATCAGCAACTTAAGTCAAATTTCCGTCTCCCGTCTCGAAACAATATTCACATCTATCTTCCTGGGCTAGTGGCGTTCAACCAATGCTCTCATTTTTTCGCGATGTCCATTTGATCGTAGAATTGAGATTCGGATAGATATATATATATATATAGAATATAATATATATATATACTTATAATGAGACTATATATATATTATATATATAATCGTGTACTGAATTCTGACAGCTACTAGTAACCTATTATTGAATTCTAAGGAATTAGTGTGAATTTGACCATAACCCTTTAATGTACGATCAATCATTTTGATACATGTTTACTATCATTCTCCCATCTATTTTTTCACTACGTACATTCGATATAGTTCTAACTTGCGAAAACTGACACCGATCTTCTGTTAAGATAAATCCAATAAGTATTGTTCCTGATGTATCGTAAACACACATGTTTTCATACCTTGTAGCGTAACCGCTTCAACAAGGAAAGCTTGGGTACATTTCGACGTTGCAGAGCAGATTATTTATAAAAATATTAACGTGAGTAGTATCTGACTATGAACGTGTGATGTTGCTTGTACGAAAATATTCTTAGCCTCATCAAGCATTTTACTGCGTGCTAAATTCACCTGTCAAGGTTTCCCACCTTAAACACGTGTTTCGACAAAAGCGATTAAACAGGTTGTTCGTACCAGCCTTATCGAACAGTGGCATACTAGCGCTGCTTGATTACCATTCCCCCACTGTTTCAAGCGCATGCGAATCCTGATTTTACTGTCCCAACCTGATGAGTGCAAACAGCACGAAACCAGTAGTGGTGTGTGTGTGTGTGTGAGGAAAAAGCATTCAAATGATTTTTTGTCTTAGCGTATGTCTGAACACATGCTTAAAAATAGAAATATTCTCCCGACGGAATAGTGCTGAACGTGCCCCGTTCACTTGATGAGATTGAATAAGACTGACGCTTGCCTTCGATGTCTCTTACCCGAATATGTAATTTGGAACTTTATTTGGGTGAAAAGTGTTTTCTAACCTGGATGTGTTTCGTTCAATATTTCCGTGCGAAAAGTTCCTCTTTGTTTTGAATTTTCACTACAACGACTGTTTTCCAGTGTACTGAAATAGAGTAGTATCTACTATGTGCTCTGAAAATGTCTGTGATCACTGCATATATTTAGGTGTCTAACGATAGGATCATTCGTGGAGAGAAGGTATCAGCACTGCTGAATTGTTCCTTACAAAGCGCTCAGCAATGTGCTCAGCATTGCAAACGTTACAGACAATCTCGTAGCAGAGTAAATGATCACTTAGTGCACATTGCGGTGGGGGTACACAACAATTTTAAATAAGATCTCGACGTTGCATGCACTGGAAGTTCACGGAAAACCGGTCAGTTATTTCGTATGTCTTAAGGGAAAGTAGGGGCAACATAATTCATGAGGAGCCCACTTTAGGTAATTTTATTCTTAATTATCCAGTGCATGCTAATCATGATCAATCATTGCGAAATGTTTGTACAATCAAATGTACAAATGTCATTATACGAAAAATAATGTAATTACGAGAAGGAAAAATCAATGAATGTAACAGAAAGCACTGAAGCTAAAAGACTAATGTTTATCGAAAATGCGTGATGTTCAGCGTTGTGGATTTTCCTAAAATTTTCTTTTTGTTCTGTTCAAAATAAATGAGTCTAACCTGAATATCAACTCCATATAAATCATTTTGAATTATCACACTCTAGTATCGCTTTGAATGAGTCTCAGCATGATTAGCTTGTCTAGTTAGGAAACAAAATTTCGTATATCACATCCTGGAGACTAAGGTATTTCTCGATGATTTGCAACGAATTTTAAGCCTACGCGAGGCAGCAAACTTGCGGAGAATTCACCTAGCGTCTTGTTGGTGTCACATACGAGTGCCTGTAGCAACCCATCATTTCGGTAAACACTTTTACGGATAGCTAGGAACAAAGCAATTAAATGGTGAATTTGAGGGCGTTTTTACTATAAAACTGCTTTTCACACGCTCGCCACCCCGTGCCAGTCGGAAACACGAACTTTCAGTGCTTATTCCCACTTCAAGACTGAACTGTCGAAGATATTCGTATGCTGTACGTGTAAGTTTCACATGGAACACCCTCCCCTCCACTGTTACACACTCAGCCAACCTGGATATTTTTAAAGCTAATTTGGACAAACACTTGAGAGACAACCCAAACTTTGATACGATTTACACTACATGAGTTTTCCTGTTCATCTTTTTATCGAATATACCTTATAACTCCATCCTATGGTTATTGTTAAGCTAAATGCTTTTTAGACCATTACAACGTTGAATCACGTTGAATCACATCCCATCCACAAGTTCGATATAATACAACTTTAATGGACAGCAATGCATACAGCTTTACAGATAAACACAGAATATATTAATAATTATAATAATCTTCAGTGTTCGAAAACGCTATGTGATACTCAAATATGCCATACTCACCAAAACGTTTATATTATATCTCACAATCTCTGGTATTTTTCCATTTTATACTATTTTAAGCACGTACACTAAAACAACGACTTTGAAACTATTCAATGTGTGTTAAAGTTTTAAAATTAAGTACTGTTCCGTTAATTGAGTTCAAATCACTTCCGTTATTCTAAATAAACTACGGAAGTTGGAATACGAACTCAACGAAATTCGGAAGAATAAATAATTTGTTACTCAAGTTCGCAATACCTTGCAACCATCGACTGTCCTTTTGGATGATAATTCACAACTCGACAAGGATATACTTCAATCAACTGCCAAGTTCGTTGAATCAATTTGCACATAAATTTGTCAAAGAGACTCGTCATCCAAAATGTTATACTGTTCAATATAAATAGCAGGTACCATTTACACGATCCAAAAGCTGCTATCTGTTCCATTCATGGCTTCTCATTAGATTGGAATTTAGTACGCGCTTGTGGCTGTACAACACCATCGGATATTCGTATGAGAACAAAATATTTATGAAAAGTTACGACGTTGGGAAGATCGACACTTCTAGTAGTCGAACAAATGTCACGTATTGTTTCGGTATGATAGAAGAATGTTCGTTAGGATAAACATTGTGTTATATAAACGTGATGTCGGGTGGAGTTACTACGCATGAATAAATCCAGTTTGTTCGTGAAAATCATTTCACTAGATGATTGTACAACATCTAACGATAGGGAGATCCATATGAAAAAACGCGCACCCAATAGAAAAATCGACGGCATTTCCAGTGAGAATATGGTTGAAAGCCTGTGGCATGGCTTCACCGAATGCGAAATAGATGTCTCAGAGGGTTCATCTTTGAGTTCATCATTTTATAAGTTAGCATTAGATCCAATCAAACCCGTCTGCGAGGCAGTGTATCCGAATTAAATGAACCAGTAGATTCTCATATTGTAGGTTGCGGGATAGCCAAATATTTTAGTTGCTCTGTGATAAATCCCCCTGAGCAGCTTGATATCCATTAAAACCCATGATGCACCAGCTTACACTGAATAATCCATCACTGGGATAACATACGCATTTACGAGAATGCGAAATGTTTCACTAGAAAAACGCCCGAAAATACGCTGAAGCTTAACTAGGATGTGGCTAGCTCTGTTGCACACTGCTTCGCTTGCATGCTATACTGAATATGTCCACTAATGTATACACCAAGCTCCTTTTTTGCCCATTCCCATTGTTGCAATAGACAATGGAAACATTTTACCATTTTGCAACATTTTGCACTTTCTGATGTGAATACTCGAGAAGAAGAAGAAGAATGACTTTATTCGTGTTCACGAATTTTCAGCAATAGATTAATTTCTCCACATAATACCAATACAAAAATATGTATAGCGTGCGCACAATGAAATAATGCATAGGCCAATGAAGTGTTCAGGTTACCAAACACTCGGCTAGACAAATGTGCTGGATTTTGAATCGAAGTTCGCGTCTACTCGCTACTTTTATAAGTAGCTGAAGGGACTAAACTAAGTCTCAACTGATCCAACGGCGTATTGCCGCGAGGGTTATTACAACCCCTGGATAGATCAGAGTAGAATACCATTCCGAAACGCTAAAATCTCGCCGGAAGCACAGGACCGTTTTCGAGGTTTTTGCCTCTCATCAGCTATGCGTATCCGCTGGACTCTTCGCGTTTCGAACTAGTATTTGTGTAGACGGATTGCGCTACTTATAAAGTAGCGAGTAGAACCGAACTTCGATTCAATTGCGCATCCGTCTACACAAATACTAGTCGAACGCGAGAGGCAGCGGATACGCATAGCTGATGAGAGGCAAAACTCGAAACCGTTCCTGTGCTTCCGGTGAGATTTTAGCGTTTCTGAATGGTATTCTGCTTCGAACTAGCATGGGGTTGTAATAACCCTCGCGGCAACAGGCCGTTCGATCAGTTGGGGCTTAGTTTAGTCCCTTCAGCTACTTATAAAGTAGCGAGTTGACGCGAACTTCGATTCACATTGCGCCATCCGTCTACACAAATACCAGTTCGAAACGCTAAGAGTCCAGCGGATACGCATAGCTGATGAGAGGCAAAAACCTCGAAACCGGTCCTGTGCTTCCGGTGAGATTTTAGCGTTTCGGAATGGTATTCTACTTCGAACTATCCTGGGGTTGTAATAACCCTCGCGACAATACGCCGTTCGATCAGTTGCGGCTTAGTTTAGTCCCTTCAGCTACTTATAAAGTAGCGAGTAGACGAGAACTGCGATGTCAGAATTGCGCAAGTCCGTCTACACAATACTAGTTTCGAAACGACGCGGAAGAGTCCAGTCGATAGCGCATACTGATGAGAAGGCAAAAACCGCGAAAACCGTCGACCTGTGCTTTTCCGAGTGAGATTTTAGGCGGTTCGGATTGGTATTCTAACTCAAATGTGACGGGAATAAAAAAGAATTAAAAAACAGGACATCTCAGCGTGAATTAAAAATAGGTGAGCGTTTCTCAACTTCATAGCATCAATGAATTAGTTTCGTTATATAATGCAAATAAAATATAATATATGAAGTGCCACACAATAAAGTAATACTTGGGCTAAAAAAGTGTCAGGTTACCATGGGCTAGACAAATGTTAGGGGAATTTGAAAAATTAACTCGAAAAATAACTGGGGCATCGTGACATCATTAGAAAATTGTCAAGCGTTCTTTCAACACTGTAACAGCTTTATATTGCTGTCCCATGTATCGGGCATGAATTCGTTAGTTGAACCTGATTTGAAAGTTGATCATCAATCTGATAACCAGCTGGGGCGATTCGAAACACTTGTCTGTTGTTTTGAAATCGAAGATTTTAATTTTGTAATCGGCAAAGCTTATAAGGACTTCGTCTAAAGAAAACAACGAAGAACCAAAAGCGATTAATTAGCTGAAAAGCCTAAAATGTTGGAGCTGGATTAACTTACATATTGTATTGCTGGAGTTATGAAGTAGATGTTCTATTTTCTTTCTTAAACAATTCAAGTTGTATCACGCATAAAATACCAGTAACAAATCTGTATGATTTAAGAAAATGCTTGGGACTGACGAAATAATCATCGCCAAAAAAAAGGAAATTCGGAAGTTATCGATTCAAGGATTAATTGCGTAATATTTGGCGTCCGACACACATGCTTACATAGACTAAATATAATAGTCAGAAAAGGAAACGTAATTTAATAGCACAACATCCAACATCTCTTTTTTTGTTTTAATACAAAAAAAGCGAATTAATTTCTCACGGATGTCAAGTCACGGTAATCAAGACTAGACAATTGTTTTATTTAACTAGTACAGCCTAAACGCATCTACATAAAACTGTCAGTGATATCTGAAGGTATATTATCTTCAAGGTGTAGCAAGTCAAACCAGAAAGTTTTAATTTGTGTATAAATCCCTATTTAAAAATGGGTTAGGATAATACTTATCGCTTCAGTACCGCCTTCGATATGCGGTTTGCATAATGTGTCTACAGTATTCCGTTGGTTCGATGTAGCCTACTTAACCCGGTTCAAATGGAAGTTTCAGAATATACATGATATAAAATTTGTGTTAACGATGATCATTCGCTATTTACCATTATCCAGCAATTCATGAAAACGGTAAACCACCCGATATCATAATACTTTTACGAGCATCTTACATTAACGACAGAAGAATCTGCGATATGCATATCTCGCTTGACATTCAACATTTCACGTTAATTTGCTGTTCACGATCTGGGCTCTCAACATTTGGAAATTTATTGTAAATTTTTCTGGACCGATGGATAAATCATAACCATTTTGTAACAAAGTTATACTTGAATGCTACTGTTACTAGTGTCCGTACAACGAACCACGATATTTAAACACAGAATCACAAAGTCTTTCTTAAACAAACACTCAAGGCGCTCATGGGTGACCAATGTAATGTGTTCCACACATCCCCACTACCGGTTTCTGACTGTTTGCCGTCATCAGATAGAGGCAGTGAGATTGCGTTCAATGAGCCTTGTAACAGTGAATAAAAAACTAACAAAATTTTACTTGAATGTCACTGTTAAAAAAGGGGTCCGTACAACGGAACACCATGTATACACACTTGATCAGAAAGTGATTGCAAGTAAAACACTTAATTCGATTTTGTTCACCTGCTTCTACTGACAGGAGAAAGTGAAAAGTCGGCTGACTGACACCTCAAATTCAGCATGTTTTGGGCAGGTTGAGTTTGCAATTCGATGAAGGCGGCCCACTCAGGGGAAGGAAAACCCTAACATCAAACTTTCACTGCCTTAGGAATACATCCGATCATAGAAATACTTCTGTACTCTACCCTGAAGAAAACGTTGGAGCCCGAGTACCGTTAGGCAGGCCAAAGTTGTATTCAAGTTCGTCCTGAAAACTCCCGTGAGGCCATTGTTTTCCAAACGTATCAGCCTAACTGTTGTTCTGGATCCGGTGGTGCGGTGGAGAGGGAGGAACTATCGTAGATGGAAAATTGACCAATGCTTAAGTGCTTTCAAAAGCTGGTCTAGAGCGCATGTTCACTATAATACCGCAGCGCCATATGTGGTGACTTGGCCACGTCTACAGGATGGAAAATGGGAAGATTAACTCTGTGGTGAGTTGCGATTAGGAAGTCGACTATTGTGCAGACCGCAGTTACGGTACATTACGTTTGTGAGAGAGATATGAAAGCTCTTGACACTGACTCCGCGAATTGGTGTCATTCTGTTAATCGTCATATGCATGCTGTGGTGCACTAGATACAGCCTAAAAAGCGGTGAACTTAAAAATTCATGCGATTTTGACGTATATCCATGGTCGACATCAACCAAAATAGGCCTAAAACGTTGAACGATACGTTCACATCAAGTTAACATTTCAGTTAATCGATGTGAGATATTATCTACGTTAATTCTGAAACTTGAGCTTGGTGAATCGATAGTTCCGAGAGTGCACCATCGCGTACGATCTTGCAATACTCAGTGTTCTTCACTGACCGACGTTCTGCATTTGTGAGGTCACCTGGGTAGTACCAGGTCATCCGGAAAGAATATGTTTTAAATCATATTTGAAAACTATCATTGTAAAAAATAAATCAGCTAAACAAAAATCACAGTAAAACGCGGTATAGTTTTCAAACATTTCTTACATTTACCGAGTTAATACGGACAGCCGCATAACGTTTGTCTCGAGATTGAGCATCAAAGTGAAAATTATAACACATTGTAAACTTATTATTCCATCCCCCAAGGCGTTCTATATGAAGCAGTTTCCAACGGAAATATGTTACTGCAATTACGAAATCAAGATCATAGTTTAGCCGAAGTGCATGAAGATTGGCGTGTTCGAATGCAAAAATATCACTTCAGTAAATGATTACGACTTTGATATTCCTTTTGAAGAATTTTATTTCTCATTCCGTATTTTGTGCTGCGTTGATTTTTTGTGTTTTACAATGCGCAATACTAATAGCTTTGAAATATTTGGTGTTTCATTATGGCCAGCGGGATTAGCGCGTGTTCAACGGGATGGTTTTCAGAATGCATGATTTTGAATGCCAACAAGATGTTACTCCTTATATGTCGTTGAGTAAAATCGTGTAGATTTAGGTTAACATTCAATCTTTCGAAGGCGCATTAATAAATTGTCTTAATAAGATTTCTGCAATAAATCGTCGATAAACTTTTTCAGGGGATCATTGATAAGTGATATTTTATTACAATTGTGGCACTGGTGGCTCGATTTGAGGTTCATTCGTGTTAGATCAGAGGTGAGCTTCAAAGAAAAACTGACCCGTGTGATGCTTGAATAATCAAAGCCGTAGCATTTTTAAATTTCAACTTTTCCTGATTTATTTTGGCACTGCCGTGAAATGATCAAATACCTTTTCATATTTAAATATAATCTGCAAATGACGTCATTTTATACCTGATATATTCCGCTATTGCTGTTGGCCTACTTCCAGCGAAATTTAAAATTGATCTTCAACACATACGTACGAGTGTTTCATAATTTAAAGTCATATTCCGTATGAACAATCTCTCATGTGGCGCTTAAAGCGATACGCAAAACTCGCTCGATCAAAAGCAAGTGCAAGCTGACGACATGACCGTAATTCAGTAGCCATAAACCATATTTTGTTTTATCTTAGCTTGGACATGACGTTTCTCACACGTCCTCCATTATCGCTCGAAGAGGTTGCTATACCGTTAAATGTTAAATGCTTTTATATCCATTTTTAAAACGTCTTTTTACAACAAGTGAAGTCTAAACAAATGTCAGCATCCTGACTTAAACAACATAAAGTAGATTCCTGTTAATACGAGTAAGTCCTTTCGGTACACATGAAGTACATGGCTTGGGTGGCGCTTCTCTAGTAGTTAGAAAAGCTTCCTTATTATAAGTTAGGATTATATCCAGTCGAGCCTGTCTGCAAAGCAGTATTCAAATTAAGATGCGAAAATCGATTCTTTTATTGTAGGTTGCTAAGAAAGCTGACGATTTTAGTTGCTCTGTGATAAATTCTCTGGAACAGATTTATGTCCCTTAGAACTCATGGTAAAAACGTTGGCACATAGTCATCCATCACTGGGATAATATACGCATTTACGAGCATGCGGAATTTCTGACGTGGAAAACGTTAGAAAATACTCTGAAGCTCAACAAGGACGTGGCTAGCTCGGTTGTACTCGTCTTCTCATTGCATGGCATTCTTAAGATCTCCGAAATTCCATACCCCGAGGTCTTTTTCTTGTGTTGCCCATTCAAATCTAAAGTTGAAGGAGAATTGTAAATCCTTACCATTTTGCCACATTTCACACTTTTTGATGGGAATACACGTGCACATGCTCTTTTTAAAGAATCCGTGAGTTAACTTTTTCTAAATATTATATCGTCAAGCTCATAATCCGCGGGTCGCTTGGAATTAAATGCCTGTTGCTTAGAAATTGAAGATTTAAATTTCGTAATTGGTTATTAATAAGACGAGGTCGGTTAAAGGAAAACAAATCAGAACATAAACGGATTATTTGGCAGCAATACAATAAAGGTGGCGCTGGATTTGGTCTCATTTGCACTCGATTGAGTTTGTAATCGATGTTGTAAATCGTTTATTATACAAGTCAAGATTCAAGATTCAAGATTCAAGATTTATGGTTAAAAAAGCAAATTGCTGTACAATACCATAGGATATACGTATAAAAATTATTAAAAAAAATCGTTACTTGTATGATCATATCCATGTTCTTCATAGTTGGAGCAAAAATAATCCTCAATGGCAACATAGACTGAGGGAAAAGAATCTTTGGATGGACGTTAGTTCCGTGCGGTAAAAAAATATAGACATCAATAGGTAGGGGCCAACGCAATAGTTCTCAACATAAGGTTTCGTAACCTTTGTTTAAAGATGTGCTCGTTCGCCGAGGTAACAATATCTATCGGCAAGCTATTCCACAAGAAGCATACACGAACAGCGAAGAAGTGACGACGACAATTCAATCGTGAGTGTGGGATTTGAAGGGTCAAAGGGTGGCTGCGTGTGGGGACAACCGAGCCAAACTTGAAGAGGTGTTTGAGAGGGTGGGATTTCGCATAGATGATTCGATATGTCAGAGTGAGGTCGTGTAGGATACGCCTGCGCTCGAGGGTGCACAGTCCAAGTCTGGTCAGTCGCTGCTCAAAGGGTAAATTATTCAATCCGGTAACAATTTTGGTTGCCTTGTGATAAATTCGTTCGAGGAGCGAGATGTTTTTTTCCATCCATGGCGTCCAAGCTTGTACAGCGTAGTCAACGACAGGATGTATGTAAGTGTTTAGTAATTTCGTGAGTGAGTGTGGTGGGAAACGTCCGAAAATGCGTTTCAGTAAACCTAGCAAGCTGCACGCACGCTTGTAGACGGCGTCGCACTGTAGGCTGTTCTTCAAAGTGCCAGACACCAAGATTCCGAGATCTTTTTGTGATGTACTCCATTCAAGCGGGTGGCTGCCAAGTTTGTAGGTAAAGGGAAAGGGTTTTCCGACTTGCAACATTTTGCACTTACGGAAATTAAATGGCAGTTCGTTTTGGATTGACCACTGGTGCAACTTATTCAAATCTCCTTGCAGAACATGACAGTCCTCGATAGAGTTGACCTTCGTCCAGATTTTTACATCATCTGCGAATAAAACAAGCTTACATGCTAGTAAGTTCGGTAGATCGTTTATAAATATGAGAAACAGTATCGGACCGAGAACCGAACCCTGAGGGACTCCGCTCGTGGCTTCAATTGTTCGAGAAGTTTCACCATCTATTCTGACTTTTACTTTGCGTCCAGACAGGTAACTTGTGAACCATGTTAGTAGGTTTCCGATGACGCCAACATTCTGCAGTTTCTGAAGCAGTAAGGAGTGATTCACTCTGTCGAATGCTTTAGATATATCTAAGTAACCGGCATGGACGGAACCCCCTTGGTCTAGTGCTTGCGTCCAATCATTTAGAGTCGTGAGCAAGTTAGACAGGCATGAATATGTTTTCCTAAATCCGTGTTGTGTGAAAGTTATTAGCTGATGGTTCTCGAGATGTTCAACAAGTCGTTCACACACCAGGCGTTCCAAAATTTTAGAAACCGCTGAAAGAAGCGTCACGGGGCGGTAATTCGCCGGATCAGAACGACTGCCCCCTTTGTAGATTGGTGTGATAACACCGGTTTTCCATTGAGTTGGTACGGTTCCCGTATTCAATGAGTGCCTGAATAGACCACTTAGTGGGCCACAAAGCTCCAGCTCGCATGACTTCAGAACAGCGGGTGTTATTCCATCCTCTCCTGGTGATTTGCGAACGTTCAGTCCGCGTAAATGTTTTCGCACAACCGTAGGATTTACCTCGATGTTGCTAAGGCATTCGACTTGTAGTGGGTGCGGCAAAGACGTCATCGTTGACACGTTCTTTGGACAAAATACTTGCGCATAAAATGATATTAGGGCATCAGCTGTATCCTTGACATTATCAGTCAGTCCGTTCTCTGTCTGGATAGGAAATACACCTGGCTTAACCTTGGTCGCGGTGTTTACGATGGTGTACAGCAACTTAGGATGTCGTTCCATCTGGTCGATCAGCTTCCAATGGTGATATTGCTTGTCTTCTCGAATTAGGGACGTCACCTTGTTACGAAAACTACGAAAGTGTTCCCAGGATGCGTCTGTTCGTATTATTTTGTGTGCAGCCCATGCGGAATTTCGCATGGCTATCCACTTCCGAGTGCGGCTTCGAAGTTTGAAGCAAAATGTTCTTGATTTCCTTTTGGGAACACAGGTAGAATTGTCGTCTAGTTTTGTACCGATATAACTTAACAGACTAGAACAATGAGTATCAGCATTCGTAAGATCGAGATGTTTTTCCTCCATAATCGTAATGGCACCGCGAAGGCCGAAGTAATCGACTCTCTTGATGAACTTAACGTCGCCCGACGCCCTTCTGGCGTTGCACACGAATTCGAAGGACAACACAAGATGGTCACTTAGCCCCAAAGGACTATGATACTGCACTGACTCCACTGCTGTTGCTTCGGAGGTTAAAACCAGATCTAGAATTAACGATTCATTGAGGCCCCTTTGTCGAGTCCACATTGTATCACGCAAAACGTAAGAGTAACAAATCTGGGTGATTTAAGAAAATGCTTGGGACAAAAGAAATAATCATCGCCATAAAAAGGAATTTCAGAAGTTATCGATTCAAAGATTAATTGCCTAATACTTTACGTCCGACACACACACTTCCACACACCACGATAGATATTGCTGGCTCCTTCTGAACTCGTCTGGCAAACAAAGCTACTTAAATGTGCTAGTCTGGAGAACAGTTCATAGATGGTTAATTGCGATGGGTCGAACGGTGGACGGTAGCTCAAGTCTTTATGGCCTGGGACTACAATGGTGATGGTCGGGGGTTTGAATTCCGCCCTCGAAGCTGTGGATATGCATTGCTGATGAGCTCAAATAAGAGCGAAACTCGAGTCCAGTGATTCCACTATGGACCGTCGTGATCAACTTTGTGGATATTTCGATAGGCTTGTCACGGATGAGTAGTTACAAATATAAACAACCTATTGTCCAAATATCGCTTTAAACAACAATGCCCATCAGATCTAATCGGTGTTAGCTTACACTGTATCTGATAGAAAGACCTGACGCGGAGATCTGTTCAGTTGGGCGACCACAATAGATATTGCTGGCTCCTTCTGAACTAGTCGGGCAAACAAAGCTACCCAAATGAGCCAGTCTGGAGAACAGTTCATAACCTTTTAATTGCGATCAGTCAAACTGTGGACGGTAGCCTAAATCGTTAAGCGTGGGACTACAATGTTGATCGCCGGGGGTTCGAATCCCACCCGCGAAGCGGTAGATTTGCACTGCTAATGAGCTTAAATAAAACGAAACTCGAGTCCAGTCATTCCATTATGGACCGTCGTGATCAACTTTGTAAACAGTTCGATTGCTTGACACGGATGAGTAGTAACAAACATAAACAACCTATTCTCCCAATATCGCTTAAAACAGCAATGTTCATCAGATCTAATCGGTATTAGCTTTCACTGTATCTGATGGGAAGACCTGGCGCGGAGATTTGTTCAGTTGGGCGAACACAATAGATATTGCCGGCTCCTTCTGAACTGGACGGGCAAACACAGCTACTCAAATGTGCTAGTCTGGAGAACAGTTAATAAACGCCTAATTGCGATCGGTGAAATGGTGAACGTTAGCCCAAGTCGTTAAGGAGTGTGACTACAATGGTGATGGTCGGGAGTTCGAATCCAGCCCCCAAAGCGGTGGATATGCACTGCTGATGATTTTGTGCGACTCGACTCGAATAGTTTAATCATTCCAAAAGCGGTGAACTTGAACGTTTTATGCGATTTCGACGTACATCAATATTCGACATCAACAGATGTGGCTCCAAAAAGTTGCACGATACTGCCACATCAACTTAAAGTTTAAGTTAATCGATCTGAGATTTTAGCTGCGTTAATTCTGAATCTTAAGTTTGGTGAATCGATAGTTCTGAGAGTGCACCATCGCGTACGATCTTACAATACTCAGTGTTCTTCACTGAACGACGTTCTGCATTCGTGAGGTCACCTGAGTGGTACCAGGTCATCCGGAAAGAATATGTATTAAATCATATGTGAGCACTATCATTGTAAAAAATAAATCAGCTGAACAAAAATCACAGTAAAACTCAGTATATCGATTAAACGTTTCTTACATTAAACGAGATAATACGGACAGTAGTATAACGTTTGTCTTAAGATTGAACTTCGAAGTGAAAATTATAACACATTGTTAACTTATTATTCCATCCGCTAAGGCGTTCTAGATGAAGCAGTTTCCAACAGAAATATATTACTTCAATTATAAAATAGAGAAGTTAGGATAGCCAAAGCCTTTGAAGGTTGGCGTGTTCGAATGCAACAATATGGCTTCAGTAAATGATTACCACGTTAATATTCGTTGTGATATGTGTTATTTTTCTTTCCGTACGTTGTGTTGCGTACTTGTTATTTGAGTTTGAGAAATCGGATTACTAATAGCTTTGAAATATTTGGTGTATAAATATGGCCACCGGGCTTAGCACGAGTTTAACGGGATGGTTTTCAGTATGCATGATTTTGAATGCCAACAAGATGTTACTCCTTTTATGTCGTTGAGTAACATCGTGTAGATCTACGTTAACATTCGATCTTTCAAAGGTGTTTTTAAAAATTATATGAATAAAATTTCTGCAATGAACCCTTCAACATCTTTTTCAGCAAATCCTAGATAAACCATAATTTGTTAAAATTTTGGCACTGGTGGCTAGATTTGAGTTTCATTCGAGGTAGGTCATAGGAGAACTTCAATGACAAACTGACCCGTGTGATGCACGGATAATCAGAGCATTTTCAATATTTCACTTTTCCTGATTTATGTTGGCACTGCCGTCAAATAATCAAACACCTTCCCATATTTCAATACCATCTGCATATGGCATCATATTAATCCAGATATATTCACTATTGCTGTTCGCCACCTTCCAGTGAAATTGAAAATGGATCTACATCACATAAGTACGAGAGTTCCATATTTTAAAGTCACATTCCGTGTGAACAATCTATCATGTGACGGTCACAGCTTCACGCAAAACTCGCTCGATCAAACGCAAGTGCAAGCTGACGGCATGATCGTAGTTCAGTAGCTATAAACCATATTTTGTTTAATCTTAGCTTGAACATGGCGTTTCTCATACGTCCTCCCTTAGCGCCCGAAGAAGTTCCTGAAGTCTAAACAAATGTCTGAATTAAACAACATAAAGTAGATAAAGTAGATAAAGTCCCTTTGGTACACATGAAGAACATGACTTTGGTGGCGCTTTTCTAATAGTTAGGAAAGCTTTTTTATTATAAGTTAGGATTATATCTTGTCGAGCCCGTCTGCAAATAAGCGTATCCAAATTGAGATTATTTTATCGTAGGTTGCAGAGACATCCAACGATTTCAGTTGCTCTGTGATAAATTCTCTTGAGCAGATTTATGTCCATAAGAACTAATGGCGAAATGTTTGCACATAGTCAACCATTACTGCGATTATATACGCATTTACGAGCATGCGGAATGTCTCACGTGTAAAACGTTAGAAAATACTCCGAAGCTCCACTAGGACGTGGCTAGCTCGGTTGTACGCGTCTTCTCATTGCACGGCATTCTTAAGATCTCCAAAAATCCATTCCTTGAGGTCCTTTTCTTGTGTTGTACATTCAAATCTAAAGTTGAAGGAGAATGGTAAATCCTTACCATTTTGCCACATTTCACACTTTTAGATGGGAATACACGTGCACATGGTCTATTCAAAGTATTCCTAAAGTTAACACATTTTAAATATTAGATCGTCAAACTGATAACCCTCTGATGCGCTTGGAAACACTTGTCTGTTGTCTCGGAATTGAAAATTCAAATTTCTCATTCGGTAAGTATCAGGACGACGTCGGTTGAAGGAAAAAAAATCAGAACATTAATGAATTATTTGCTAGCAAGACAATGAAGTTGGAGCAGGAATTAGACTCATTTGAACTCGATTGAGTTCGTAATCGATGTTGCAAATCTTTTGTTATACAAGATCAAGATGTATCACGCAATACGTACCAGTAACAAATCTGTACGATCTACGAAAATGCTTGAGACTGGGGAAATAATCATCGCCATAAGAGGGAATTCGGAAGTTATCGATTGAGGGATTAATTGCGTAATATTTGGCGTCCGACACACGCTCACATAGACGAAGTGTACTAGTCGGAAAATAAAACGTAATTTAATAGCACACCATCAACGATCTCTGGTTTGCTTTAACATAAAAAAGCTAATCAATATCTCGCGGATGTCAAGTCACGTTATTCAAGACTAGACAATTGTTTTATTTAACCATTACAGCATAAACTCCTTAACATAAAACGGTCAGTGATATCTGAATGTACTTTGTCTTCCAGGTGCAGCGAGAGAAAACACAAAATTCTAATTTTTTTTTATAAAACCCTATTTAAAATCGGTTAGGATAATACTTATCGCTTCAGTACCCCATCGATAACCGGTTTGCGTAATGTGTACACAGTTTTCCGATGTTTCGATGTAGCTTACTTATCCCGGTTCAAATGGAAGTTTCAGAATATACATGGTATAAAATTTGCGTTAACGATGATCATTTGCTATTTATCGTTATCGGACAATTCATATGAACGGTAATGCCTATGTACCAGCATCCTCGCTCGTTAATAATCTAAATTAGGAATCACCTTGCAATGTTCCTAATCGCTTTCGCTAAAAGGTGAATCCTAGTTCTTTCTCAGATTTAAAATTGCAATCGCACTAATGTAACTCAAAATTGGCTATAAATCCTTCCTGAATTATTATAAAATCAACTATGAAACTTCATAGTTTACCAGATTTATGACTTAAAATCTTGATCAAGGACGAATCAAAGCAGATTCTTAGTTCTTCTGAATTAAAATAGTTTTAAAAATTGTGAAACGGAACGGCTTAGCTCAGAATGCGATAAAGTTAGGTCGCGAAATTATAATTCGAAATAATGGCTATATTAAACATTTTTAGCATTATTCGATTGAATACAAAAATTTATAGTTTAACAAACTTACGACATTGTTTTTCTCATATACTTTACTTCTTCGTGGTAAGGGCTCACAACAGTTGGAAATATTTAAATATTTAAGGCAGCCCATCCAGGGTAAAAAAACCTGTATATCAAACTTTCAAAATCTGTTGCTACATTAGATCATGAAAAGGATTACTAGACAAAACTTCGCAGAAACATTCGGCAGTCCGAAGATGTGATCAACTTCGTCGTGATTAATCCTGGTACGGCATCGTTTTCCAAGCGTATCAGATCAGCTGTTCCTTTGGATCCGGTGGTGCAGTGTAGAGGGAGCTTTCGCTGCTTCTGCATAAAATAGTTCTACACGTTGAACCGCCCTGGGCTTTATCTAAACGCACCAATTGAGAGGTCACCTAATTCCGCTTCTGAGGATAATAACACGGGAAGCAGCGGATACCGGTTTTTAGGTATGGCTCGACGGGTTCAAAGCTCAGCGCCTGGGGCTGCTTCTCATGGTGGTCTGATTTTCAGGTCTCGTTATACGGCTACCGCCAGCCTCAAGCTAAGCAGCCCCCAGTCAATAAGTGCTGTCTTGTTAGGTTTTGTTATCCTCATTGTGTGCATGTGGATGAGGAATCAATAGACAAGCAGACTGTATTTTTCCAAGCCAGCAAAACGAATAACTGAACAACAAAGGTTAGTTCCGAAACTGCGAAACTTAAACGTCCGGTGAATGATTCCAGGATTTCATGACGACGTCTGGAATCTCAGATTCGTATGAAAATGTACTGTGATTAACAATGAGCCAAAAAAGGCTGGAGGTCGACGTGTTTGCCCTGCAAGAGACGCAATTACCGGAGACTGGTATGCTAACACAAAGATTTCAGATCACGATTCAAGAACTCATGGCCAGAAAAAGAACACCTTCATAATTACCACGTAATAGTAAATAGTCTTTCAAGAAATAGATATGAATTAAACATGTATTGTCAAGTATAGTCAAGTTGTATAGTTACCATGAGTCACTACGCAGGTGTCGGTAAATCGTTATGCTCTAAATAAGTATCAACATTAACTCAAAGATATTACACATTTTTTGCAAATGAAGGTATCTGATGTGCAGATATTAAATATAGTGCGGGTGCCGTGCAAAAGTGCATAATAAAAGCAGCAGAACCGAGCCGCAGGTGGAGCGACCGGATTTGGACTCAAAATCTAAAGTGAATTACCGGTTCCATTACGTTGATCAACATTAATGCACCGACGCTTTCTTGGACGCCTGCAGAAAAAGACGGCTTTTTCCCTTAACCTCATAACAATACTCAAAAACTTGCCACAAAAAATTGCTTAGTGGTATTGCGTGATTTCAATCCCGGAGTTGGTGCACATTACGAATCTTGTCAAGACATTGCCGATGGGTTAGATATACGTAAAACCAATGAAAATGGACAATGCATTGACTAATGTGCACATAGTTCAGTCTTTATGTTATTAACACTTCCTTTTGAACAAAAACACAGTAATAACTCTCTCGGTATCAACCTTAATCTGAGCACTGTCATCAGCTTGATCTTATTCTTCATAGGCGGACTAATATATGCAGCGTGCTTCACACCAGATCACATCAAATCGTAGACTGCGACACTGATCATTCACTGAATGTTCCCCACACGAGATTTCACTCCACTATATTGTCTGCTGAGCTTATGGTAGACGTCACTCCCATGTGCAAACCTAATCTAGCTGAGCGATTTGCAAAATCATTCACAGCCGAGTTCAACAAGACAACTCTACACGAATTGGCTTCAGAAAACTGGTAATCGATAAAAAGCTGCTCAGGCCGACAAATAAAGAATTATGACTTCTAAAACCAGCTATATTTAAGGTCCAAACAAATGCACAAAGATTCACAATGGACTATTGCACTAAAATTAGCCTCAATATCCAAAAAAACTGCGGAAACGTGACATTTTCACGGTATGTATGATGGGATTAGAAGAACCAGTGGTCCAAACAAACATAAAACAAATTTCGTCTATTGATTTGTCCTCTCAGCCAGTTCAGTTTAGAGAGCTTGCCATCCCTTCGCGTGTATAGGTAAATGCCATCTGCTCTCGTCCTTAAAGCGTGCTTTGGAATCACAGCAAGTAATATCTCAAATGGTGTGGGAGCAACAACACACCCTTGTTTGACGACTTGGCGAATGTCAAAGGCTTCTGAACTTAAAGCGTCGTCTGCAAGCTCGTTTGGAGCAGATACTGCTCTTTTTAGCTGATCGCAGATCACGACTCATTGTGCAACTGACCCAAAACTACCGAGATGTGACATTTGTAGCCAGCGCTACGGGAGAGATTGTTCCTCCCAAACTTGAAAAACACGCGATTGTGATGTACATCCATGGTCGACCCACGGTAACCGCAATATACACAGTAGCTGCTCATCAGAGACTTTCCCTTTCAAAAAATGTGTATTATCTATGAGTTAATTTGGATAATTATTTGTAGCATAACGATTTACCGACACCTGCGTAGTGACTCATGGTAACTATACAACTTGACAATACTTGACATTATATCTATTCCTTGAAAGAATATTTACTCTGATATGGTAATTATGAATTTGGGCTTTTTGTGACACTTAATTCTTGAATCGTGATATGGAATCTTTGTGTTAGCAAACCAGTCACCGGTAAAAGCGTCTGTTGCAGGGCAAACACGTCGACCTCCATACATTTTCGGCTCATTTTTAATCAAAGTTCATTTTCATACGACTATGACATTCCAGACGTCGTCATGAAACCATGAGACATGTACCGGACGTTTCAGTTTCCCAGTTTCCGATCTAACCTTTGTTGTTTAGTTATTAATTTTGTTAGTGTGAAAAAATCCAGTCTGCTTGTCGATTGATTCCTAATCTCCATGCCCCTAATGAGGTTAACAAAACATGGCGAGACGGCACATTATTGACTGGGGGCTGCTCACGTTGAGGCTTGTGGTAGCCATCTTATGAGAGCTGAAAATATGACCACTGTTGGAAGCAGCCCTAGACGCTGAGCTATAAGCCAGTCGAGCAATAGCTTTTAACCGGTATCTGCTGCTTTTCGTGTTACTATCCTCAAACGCTTAATTGAGCGATATCTCCATTGGTGCGTTGAGATGTAGTGCAGGGCAGTTCAACGTGTAGAACTATCTAATGCCCATGCAGGAAAAGCTGCCTCTCCAACGCACCACCGGATCCAAAGAAACAGTTAGGCTGATACGCTTGGACATCGATGAAGTCCCAGAAATTATCACGAGGAAGTTGATTACAACTTCAGCCTGCCGACGTTTTCTGCGACGTTTAGTCCAGTAGTCTTTTCTATGATCTAATGTAGCCACGAAGTAGTGAATGTTTGATATGCAGGTAATACCTACCCTGGATGGGCCACCTTTATAGAAATGCTAGCTCCAACTTCCCGGAGCATGCTAGTTTTGAGACTCCACTCAGCCACGTACGCACTTTCTTCTGTCAGTAGGAGCAGCTGACCAAAAGCGAATTGGGTGCTTTACAAAAATCAATTTGTGATTCTGTTTTACGGACCCTATTTAACAGTGACATTCGACTATAACATTGTTGACCTCTTATCCGCTGTTACAAGACTCACTGAATCCAATCTTAATGTATCCACCTGATGACGGCAAACAGCCATAATTGTAGATAAGGGTAAATAGCGAATGATCATCATTAACACAAATTTTATATCATGTAGATTCTGAAACTTCCATTTGAACCGGGTTAAGTAAGCTACATCCAACCAACGGAAAACTGTAGACACATTATGCAAACCGGATATCGAAGGCGATACAGAAGCGATAACTATTATCCTAACCGATTTTTAAATAGGGTTTTATAAAAAATTAGAATTTTCTGGTTTCTCTCGCTGCACCTGGAAGACAAAGTACATTCAGATATCACTGACCATCTTATGTAGAGGAGAGTATGTAGTAATGTTCAAATGAAACAATTGCCTAGTCTTGATTAACGTGGCTTTTTTATGTTAATGCAAACCAGAGATGGTGGATGGTGTGCTATTAAATTACGTTTCATTTTCTGACTAGTACACTTCGTCTATGGAAGCGTGTGTGTCGCACGACAAATATTAAGCAATTTATCCCTTGATCGATAGCTTTAGAATTTCCTTTTTATGGAGATAATTTTTCTTCAGCCCAAAGCATTTTCGCAGATCGTACGGATCTGTTACTGGTACGTTTTGCGTGATACAATTTGGCCTTGTATGATAACGGATTTGCAACATCGATTACAAACTCAATCGAGTTCAAATGAGACTAAATCCAGCGCCACCTTTATTGTCTTGCTGGGACATATCTTGTTTATGTTCTGAATTTTTTTCCTTTTACCGACGTCTTCTCAATACCTACCGAATCTTTAACTTGGAGGCAACAGACAAGTATTTCCAAGTGCCCCAGAGGATTATCAGTTTGACGATCTAATATTTAGAAAAGGTAAACTCACGAATTCCTAAAAAAGATTATGTGCACGTGTAATCAAATCAGAAAGTGCAAAATGTGGCAAAATGGTAAGCATTTCCCATTCTCCTTCAACTATAGATTTGAATGGACAACTCACGAAAGGGACCTCGGGGTATGGATTTGTTAAGATCTTAAGAATACCATGCAATGAGAAGCAGCCTACAACCGAGCTAGCCACGTCCTTGTTGAGCTTTAGCGTATTTTCTGACGTTTTCCACGTGAGACATTCCGCATGCTCGTAAATGCGAATATTATCTCAGTGATGGTTGACTATGTGCAAACGTTTTCAACATGGGTTCTGAAGGACATACACCTGATCAAGAGAATTTATCACAGAACAACTAAAATCGTTTGCTATCTCCGCAACCTACAATGAGAGAATAGCATTTTGCATCTTAATTTGGATACACTGCTTTGCAGACGGGTTCGACGGGATCTAATACTAACTTAAAATAGGAAAGCTTTCCCAACTATTAGGATAGCGTCACGCAAGCCATGTACTTCATGTGTACAAAGGGAAATTCGCCTTTTAACAGGAATCTACTTAATGGTATTTAAGTCAGGATGCTGACATTTGTTTAGAAAGCACTTGCTGTAAAAAACACGTTTTAAAAATAAATAAAAAGCGTTCGATATTTAACGGGCTTGGAATGGAGGACGTGTGAGAAACGCCATGTCCAAGCTAAGATGTTTTATGGCTACTGAACTGCGATCATGCCGTCAGCTTGCACTTACGTTTGATCGAGCGAGTTTTGCGTGAAGCTGTGACCGCAACATGAGAGATTGTTTATACGGAATATGATTTCAAATTATGAATCTCTCGTACTTATGTGGTGAAGATCAATTTTGAATTTCTCTAAAAGGAGGCTAACAGCAATAGCGGAATATATCAGGTAAAATATGATGTCATATGCAGATGATATTGAAATATGGAAATGTGTTTGATCATTTCACGGCAGTGCCAAAAAAAATCAGGAAAAGTTGAAATTTGAAAATGCTACGGCTTTGATTATCCAAGCATTACACGAGTCAGTTTTTCATTGAAGCTCTCCTTTGAACTAACACAAATGAACCACAAATCGAGCCACCAGTGACAAAATTTTAATAAAATAATACTTATCAATTATCCCCTGAAGAATGTTATCGACAATTTATTGCAGAAATCTTAATGAGACAATTTATTAATGCGCCTTCGAAAGATTGAATGTTAACCTAAATCTACACGATGTTACTCAACGACATATAAGGAGTAACATCTTGTTGGCATTCACAATCATGCATTCTGAAAACCATCCCTTTAAACACGTGCTAAGCCCGGTGGCCATACTCAAACACCAAATATTTTCGCATTATGAAAATCAAATAGCATGTACGTAGCACAACGTACGGAATAATAAATAAAATTCTTCACAACGAATATCAACGTCGTAATCATTTGCTGGAGCCATATTGTTGCATTCGGAAAGGCCAACCTTTAATGTCATTGGCTAACCCAAGTTCTCGATTTCGTAATTGCAGTAATATATTGCAGTTGGAAACTGCTTCTTCTAGAACGCCTGAGTGGATGGAAAAAAAGTTTACAATGTGTTATAATTTTCATTTCGATGCTCAACCTCAAGACATACGTTATGCGACTGTCCGTGTTACTCCTTAAATGTAAGAAATATTTCATTTCATTTCAGTGAAGAACACTGAGTTTTGTAAGGTCGTAAGCGATGGTGCACACTCGAAACTATCGATTCACCGAACTGAAGTTTCAGAATTAACGTAGATAATATATCAGATCGATTAACTAAAATTTTATATTGTTGTGAACGTATCGTGCAACGTTTTAGGCCCACTTCGGTTGAAGTCGACGATTGATATACGTCACAACCGCATGAATTTCCAAGTTTGCCGCTTTTGGAATGATTGAACTTTTCGATTAGAGACGAACAATCTCTCCCGCAGTGATTGCCACGATAAGCGGAACTCGGTTGCAGAGCGTCAGTTGCAAGCCGACAGCGTGGTTTCCGTTTAGAAGACAAGGGCTCTATCTGCCTCACCATAGTAAGCTGACGACGCTTAACACAATGCCTTCAATTTACGGAATCAATGTCATGAGCCTTCTTATCCCTTTTAGAAACGAATTGTACAGTAAGTTCGGCCTGAACAATGGTCGACTTCCTAATCGCAACTCAACACAGAGTGAATCTTTTCATTTTCCATTCTATAGACATGGCCAAGCCACCGCATATGGCGCTGTTGTAGTAGGGTGAACATGCGCTGTAGAGCAGCTCTTGAAAGCAATTCAGCATTAGTCAATTTTCTATCCACGACACGTTCCAGTTACGACGGAATCTTCGTAGATGGAAAGCATTCAGCTTTCGTTCGTGTCCTGCGTAGGTGGTCCAGATATCACTGTCGTACATTGAAGCATTCCGTACGCATCATCTTTGTCTTTACAGTAACTTGCGTTTACCCCAAACACGAGAGGTCAATCTGGGAAAAATGAAAGCTGCTATGCAAATTTTCTTATCAATCTCCGTGTCTAGCTAGAGGTAATCCGCGACGGTTGAACGAAAAATGTGAAACTATGTATTGGTTCAAGCTGACAGTTTCCAATAGTAATGAATAGAGGCGTTGCAATCCATTGACGAATGACTTTGGTCTTGCTCGTGCTCATGGTTATCCCAATGTCTTTTTATGCAGACGATAAAATTCCATTTGCTTCTGGAGGTTATCTTGGGATTGAGCAATAAAGACTGCATCGTCGACAAACAGCTGTTCACGGATCAGCACATTTTGTATATATGCTTTTCCTCTCAGCCAGTTCAGTTTGAAAAGCTTGTCATCCCTTCGCGTGTATATGCGGATGTCATCTGCTCTCGACCTAAAAAGCTTACTTTATAATCACAGCAAATAAAATTTCGAACGGTGTGGGAGTAACAACAAACCCTTTTTCGACGACTTGGCGAATGTCAAAGACTTCTGAACTTGACCCGTTAAAATGGATTGAGTCGATGATGGCAGAGTGGAACGAAATAACGAGTTTGAGCTGTCTTGCAAGGCAACCAAACAGATCATGCGTTTCGAAAAGACTGTTCCTTCTAAAGCTGTCGAATGCTTTCGTTAAATCGATAAAAACAGAGTATAATGGCACAAACTGTTTGAAGTTCATAGTTGTTCTCCGAGGTGATATTGCTGATTGCGGACGTTTCGTCATCAAACTAGATGACATAATCAGCGAAACTTCTTCCGAAGCAATTGGGCGGTGAACATCATTCGAATTTATCTGCTGCGCTTCGACGTCATCTATTTTGATTGGCTTCAATTCTTGCATGTCTTCGTTGGCGTGTTTTCATTGGTCCGTAGATCCCATCCACTTGAATCCATCCACTCCCGAACTTGGCGAGGTCTTCCTTTGGCTATGATTTCCGTTCTATCTCAATTAAATTCATAACCTTCTCTATCCATGTGTGTCGATGACACTGATTTGTGGCTAGTTTGTGTACATGTATCCTTGTTTCCAGCCTTCTTCCAGTCAGTCCGATATGATATTTCTCACAATTCGAACACGGGAATCTGTAGACGACATTGTTTTTTTCTTCCTCAGCCAGCGGGTCCTTGACCTTGACTAGGTGGCTTCTCAGATTTCAAGCAGTTTTGTATGCTAGACTGATTCAGAGTGGGCGTAGAATTCTTGCGGTCATCTCCGAGATATGTTGTATATAGGGTAGTGTTAACCTTGAAGTGTTCGTGTTGTTCACATGCGTTTAGTTTGTCGGCAATAACCGTTTCTGGCACTCATATTGAAGTTCTCTGAAGAGTAAGATCATGTCAAAGGTTGGTCTTCCCTTGCAAAAGCCATATTGAGATTCGAAGAAAATTTTACCAGTTAAAACTTGTAGCCGGTTCTGTAAGACTTTAGCAAACAATTTGCCTATTACATGCAAAACGAAGATTTATCTGTAAATTTTGCAGTCGCCTCTATCACCTTCTTTTCTTGAATATCTTGAAGGTTTTGCTTTCTCGCATCTTTTATGAGACACACACTATCTGACTGCGCCAATGCAGCAAATAGCAATTAGGCTGTAATAATGCTGTTTTACACCATTTGATAAGCGGTCGATTGCTGTACTGAGCTCCTACAACATGGGGGGTTATCTATATTTTCATTTGTTAGCAGCCGCTCAGTATTTCCAAGTACATGCGGTAAAATCGTACTGTCCCTAGAATAGACATAGAAGTGCTCTACCCATCTTTGTATCTGCCTAAGTTTGTCGACAATCGGGTTACCACATACAAACTTGATGGAAGCCGTTTTAAGTTCGTTTGGACCACTAGTTCTTTTGGTCCCATCATACATACCGTGAAAACTTCTAGTTTCCGCAGTTTGTTTTGATATTGAGGCTAATTTCAGTGCAATAGTCATTTGTGCAACTTCGTGCATTTTGTTGGAATTTAAATATAGCTGCTCTTAGAAGTCGTATTTTTTCATTTGTCGCCGTATGCAGCTTATTATCGATTACCAGTTTTCTGAATCCAATTCGAGTGGGGTTGTCTTGTAGAACTCGGCTGTGAGGGCTTTTGCAAATCGCGCAGCTAGATTAGGTTCGCACAAGGGAGTGACGTCTACCATAGGTGAAGCAGACAATATAGTGCAGTGAAATTTTGTGTGTGAAAGCTTCAGTTTTGCAAAGGTTTGTGAATGATCAGTGTCGCTGTCTACGATTTGATGTGATCCGGTTAGAAACACGCTTTCTATTTTAGTGAAACTAAAAAGAATAAGATCCAGTTTATGACAGTGTTCAGAGAAAGGTTGATTACGAAAGATATTTTGATTTGTAGTTCTGTTTGAAAAAAGTGCTACTGACACAAAGTCTGAACTGTGTGCACATTACTTAATGCACTTTGCATTTTCATGGATTTTACCTACATCGAAACTTCTGACACAGTCTTGAGTACTGTTCTGAGGTTATGGCAAAAAGCGTCATCCTCTGCAGGCATCGCAGAATGCGTCGGTGCATAAACGTTAACTTATGTAATGGAACCTCTATTGCATTACAGATTTAGAGTCCAAACAATTTCGCTCCACCTGCGGCTCGTTTCTGCTTATTTTATTATACACATTTGCACGGCAACCACAATATATTCAGTCGCTGTACATCGGAGACCTTCATTTGCAAAAAATGTGTTACATCTTTGAGCTAATGTGGATACTTATTTGTAGCAAAATGATTTAACGACATTTGCGTATTGACTCATGGTAACTATACAACTTGACTATACTTGACGTTACATGTTTAATTTATACTTATTTTCTGAAAGAATATTCACTATTATATGGTAATTTGAAGGTGTGCTTTTTGTGACCAAGATTTCTTGAATCGTGATCTGAAATCTTTGTGTTAGCATACCAGTGTCCGGTCATTTCATCTCTTGCTGGGCAAATACATCGACCTCCAGCCTTTTCTGGCTCATTGTTAATCACAGTTCATTTTATACGACTCTGAGATTCCACACGTCGTCATGAAATCCTGGAAGCAATTACCGAACGTTCAAGTATCGCA